>JAHWFP010011052.1:0-12733 GCA_023313725.1 Lithobius niger | reverse complement strand
CCCCCCTAACGAGACAAGACAGTTTAAATCGCATTGGTCTACGTTAATTAATAAGGGCATTATTAAATTGTATAGTCAGGGTATATATGTTCACACATATACATATATAGGCCTATATATTTAAAGACAGCATTTATCAGTGCCTACGTCGTGCTATTTAACTTTCCTCGGACCTTTTTTCCACGGACCTTTTTTCCGCGGACGTGTTTTCCGTGGACGTTTTTTCCGCGGACCTTTTTTCCTCGCACCTTTTTTCTGCGGACCTTTTTTCCGCAGACTTTTTTTCCCCAGATCTTTTTTCCCCGAACCTTTTTTCTGGACCTTTTCTCCCCGGACCTTTTTTCCTCGGACCTTTTTTCCTAGATTCGAAATAACAGAGCGTATTTGTAAAATATGCATACATCCGTCAGCATTCAAAATTCCCAACTGTTTTTAAACTTTAAAATGTCAAGCTGTTTTTTTTTTGTATCACTGGACCGCAACTAAGATTTTTTTCTAGGAGGGTAAGTAGCTTATTTTATTTACACTCCGCCCCCCCCCCCCCCCGCCCCTCCCTGCTCTGATTAAATTCCATGAATAGCAGATGGCGCCCTATTACCGATGGTGGGGGACGGGTACGGGGTTAAGCTTACGGTGCGCGGAAATAAAGTCACAGAAGAAAAGTCACAAATTTACTTAGGAAAAAAGTCACAGGAAAAAAGTCAAAGTGACTATTGTGACGGGACTCAGGGGATCCTCGTCAATTTTGTGATTCAACCGAATATGTCCAGTTCTTGAAGTCTGATATTAGGAAGTTTTACTGTCTTTTTTTTTATTTGTCGATCAACAGTTTCTTACAAGATGATAGTGCTTATTGTCGCTTCGTCGTGTTGAAACCATTCAATGAGGGGCCAGATTGACGGGTAGTAATGAACATCAAAGTTGAAACACCTAATGTTCCATGTTTCACAAATATATTGAGTTCTGGGATTGTTGTTGATAGGGGCATCGTGCACATTCCACAGAGCAGGAAGGGGAGGGGGGAGGAGGAGAACATGCATATTCTTAAATGCAGTGATGTGTCTGAGCACAGAAACACATCATATTACAACACTTCATTTGAAGAACATTCCTCATTTCACAAACCAGAATGGCAGCCACAACTGGTATTCAAAACAAGTCTGTTATTAACTTTAACGTAGAATTAACGAACATTTAATATAATTAGTAAATAATAAATAGTTAATATAAATAGTTATAAATAACTATAGTTATAAATAAATATAAATAGTTAATATAAATTTCATATAAATAATAACTGCCCAGAATCAATAAATTCTAGTTTATGAATACATAATGAAGGATGGTGTTTGAATGGATAGTCGTAACATGGCGTGTCTCAGTACAAAACACATCAGTTTAAAACGGTGGCGGGGATTGGATTTTGTAAATAAAGTTAAAGTTAACATTAGAGATGCTAGTGTATTAACGATGCCAACAATCTTTAGCAGTTTTGAACACTACGAACATTTTATTATAAACAATTTTTTTTCCCCCCCCCCCCCCCCAATTTGAGGACAAGCCATCCCAATTGAAAAATAAATTTAAACTTGGTGCCTATTTGTCTGGGTGCCTATGTGTCCGCGTACCATCGGTACTACCTACTGTAGTCTTTTCATTACATTTTGGCTTCAGGGTGGCTTTGGCTTCTGTGTTTCAGGTGCTGACTATGTTAGGGATGTCAGCACGCAAGGAAACAGTGCGTTCATCACACTTATTGCATGACACTCAAATGGGTTTAAGGAATATCGATGTTTTATAGAACATTTTTAACTCAACCTTATCCTTTCGTCAAAAACGAGGCACGTTTTCCTTACAACTAGCGGTAACTTGTCGGTGCAGAGTACTGATTACTTAATTTGGCTACAGGAAATCATCTGCATGCTACAGTTTCAATGGTAGTAGGTAAAAATACCCCAGGAAAAAATACTCTCGGAAAATCCCCACGAAAAGTTATTAACTTCTCAGCACAAAATATGTACCAGGAATAAAACCGGGAGGTAAAAAAAAAAAACAGGGGAAAAAATCCAGAGGAAATAAAATCCAAAGAAAAAAACCCAAAGGAAAAAAATCCACGGAAAGAAAGTCCAATATAATTTTTTGTTTTAGCTATTATTTTTTAATACAAAACACGGAGAAATGATATCAGTGAAAAAGTAAAAAAAAAAAAAAAAAATCAGTATTGCTGGAGCAGCAGGACTGGCAAGGACACATTGGTCTCCGACTATCAGATTAAAAGTGGGACAGCAATGAATATTTGCAGATAAAAAGTAGGAAGGGAACGGTGTGGGGGAAAGACTTTCATAAGGCTGCGGCTAAGCACAGAAATGTGTCAGGGACGTGGTAAAATACTAGAGGGAAATAATAGATATGTACAAACGGTAAATTTTTTAATGCATTTTTTTTTGTCCAGTATTAAGGCGTATTTTCAGAATAGGCTTTCACATCTAAAAGCTAAAAAAAATTTGAAATTGTCATACATCGTCGGTTTCGACTGTCTGCCGATTCGCAACGAAACGGTAAGTAATGAGAGTCCAGACGTTACTGAGATAATAGTTTCTTCAAAGGGTATTTTTTATGTTATTGTCATGGATGATTCCACTGTGCACATATAATCAAACGATGATAGGTATCCGCGTAACATTTTGCTCCATGGCATTCATAACACTTTTGCTGTCGCACTGGGCAGAACTAAATTATAGATGCGCGATGTACATGTAAAACTGGACTGAATTCGCATTATGATTTTCAAGGAATCAAATCGTTGTTCGGACAGAAGTGTTGAGGAAGAAAGGGAGTTTAAGACTAAATAAAAGCACCATGCAGCTTTGAACGAGTGTCGTAGCACTAACAACGAAGTACGAAATAACTTTATATTAGCAATACGCGGGGGTAAAAATGGCATTGGATTTTTATTCCGTGGATTTTTCTTTGGATTTTATTTTCTCTGGATTTTTTCCATGGATTTTTTCCATGGATTTTTTCCATGGATTTTTTCCGTGGATTTTTTTCTTTGGATTTTTTTCCCAAGATTCGGTAAAAATACCCGGTACCCCCGGAGAAAATACCCACGGATCTGATGAAAAAATACACCCCAGTTGATGTAAGACAACTAACATTTTATTTTGTTAAAGCAGTGTTCTCACCACGAATGACAACTGGAGCGAAAATCCTCAAAGCGTAATTTTCAATGTACGTTTTCCGGAAAGTAAAAACGGTCACTCGTTCGACAAATGCCCGCATGGTGTCGCGATTCCATGCCGAAAAATAAACCACGGATAAAGAAGCTTGAACGAAAAACCAACCAAAGAAAAAAAAAAAACTAAAGAAAAGACAACTGCAGAAACCCGAATTGTTTAATTTATCTATTTTTATTTTGTATTATTGTTTTTGTTTTAGGAAAGGTTAGTTTAGGTCAGTTGCCATGGCTCGAATTTCACCAGGCAGGCAAAGGAAGTTGGAAAGTAAAGGAAATTTATTTCTTCTGTGGCTTTAGTTTTGTTTGGCCAAATTGAATTAAATTTTCACAAAAATAGAAATGGTAGATTCTGTTAAAAAATACAAATACATAAATTATTTTATGTAATTATAAATCTTTCAGGCGATCTCGGGCCTTTATCATTTGACCTTGTGTATGGAAGGGACACCTGGGTGCTAAAATATCGGATACTTTCATTCACATTTTTAACTGCTTATGCATGTAATCCATAAAGCAGTTATTGAAATACAGTCGGGGAGAAAAAGGGGCTTGCGTCGTGAGCTATTGTTAAATGACGTTATGTCCCACTCCAGTCGTTTATTTGAACGGGTCATGCCTGTCACCTTTACCGTATGGCCAGAAGTGACTGAAATATTAGTAGATTTTTCATGATTTCGATTAGAAGACGTGCCAGCAAAATATAGGCGTTGTTATTGAACAGTTTGTGGCTAAATCGTTTGCATATGAAGGGTTGTAGGTCCTTGACTAACATTTTTTGCCAATTATGTTTCTGTATGAAAAAAAATTGAACTGCAAATGGCCCAGCTTATTTCAGGTTTTGACAACAAGCACGGTAAACGGAATTCTATCTGTTGTTGGGCTATTAGTAGAAAGGAGGTAAGGGGAAAAACCCAGCCAAACAGCGAAGAAGGAGGGGTCCCGTTCGCCGTTCCGTTATGACGACAGTGGAAATGACAAGGGAGGGCCTTAGTTAATGTTTTGCGTTGTGGTACTTGTCCTGGTTTTGCTGTGACATTTTGCTTTATAATGTAAGAAGGTTAGCAGTCGTACCCGGCTTCGCCCGTGGTTGTTTCCCAGCTTTCGGTCGTGTTGCCTGAACGTTGGCTGCAACAGGTAATTTTTGTTCCCGTAATACTCCACTTTTCATCCCATCCTATCCCTCCCCTCCCATCATCTTCGTCCCAGTCCCAATTCTTCGTCCTGGTCCCGTTTCTTCTCCCTCCCTTCTCCCACTTTCATCTTTTTCTATCCAAACAGCCAAGTTTTACAATGAAATTAAGTTATGATACATTTTCAGAATTTGCTAGAATGTTGAAAGAAATGTCGTACCACCACCAGCGAAAGTGAGGAACAGGTTGAAACGGAGAGGGGGGGGGGGGGCTACATAGCCGTTTTCTTCTTCATATACGGCTTTTTAAATTGTGATTTTTGTTGTTGATTAGCCTAAGTGATTTTATAGTTCATAATCGAGACAGAGTGACTGAAAGTGTGGGTGGATTCAGCGTGAGTCGAGGGAACCCTTTGCTGTGATGTAATTTTTCTAATACACTGTCTTGCTGTTGTACTAATGTTTGTATCAGAGGATTTTGCTGTTGTGTCGTTTTGCTATTATGTCGTTTGCTATTGTGACTGGTTGCAATTCTGACTGGTTTCTATTATGACTGGTTTGCTACTATGACTTTTGCTACTATGACGGTTTGCTACTATGACGGTTTGCTATTATGTCGTTTGCTATTATGTCGTTTGCTCGTATGTCCTTTTGCTAACTTGTCGTTTCGTCGTATAACAGTCCTTTGCTACTGTGACGCTTTGCTACTGTGACGTTTGCTATTATGACATTTTGCTTTTATGACGTTTTGCTATTATGTCGTTTTGCTATTATGTCGTTTTGCTATTATGACGGTTAGGTGATTTATGGGTTTGCTTCTATGACGTTTTGCTAGTATGTCGTTTTGCTGTTGTGACGTTTTGCTGTTGTGACGTTTTGCTATTGTGACGTTTTGCTGTTATGTCGTTTTGCTATTATGACGGATTCTTGTTGGAAGCGTGCCGAGTTTTGCTGTTATGTCGTTTTGCTATAATGACGGTTTGCTGATATGTCGTTTGCTCATAAGACGCCTCTCAAATTTTTGCTCTTATGTCGCATTTTTTGCTATTATGACGTTTTGCTACTATGACATTTTGCTACTATGACCCCACCCCCCGCCTAGTTAGGGGAGGAGAGCTGGAGTGCAAACGACGTCTGCCTTGCCTAAGTTGGGGGAGCAGAAATGTTGTGAGAGGTCCTGTCCTAGCTAGGTGAGCAGTGTCCTCAGGGCTAGGGGAGACGGGTGAAAAGCCAGTGCGAACGAACAGCTTCCACCATCGCCATACAAAATTCTAGGTGAGACCTGGGTGAGACCGTGTGTGTGTAGGGGGTGGCGGAGGAAGGCATAGAGGGAAAAAAGGTTGAAATACATGAATAGCCACCTTTAAAGGCCCTAAGGGCACTAAACACTTTAGTAATATTATGGTATCAAAATATTACAGAAAGTAATAAGAAAATAAAAAGAAAATATTACATAAAAAAGGTCGAATCTGTCCAGCGAGCTTTCACTAAATATTTGCCTGCGTTCTGCAACCAATTTTATTCACTTCGCCTCGTAAGGCTTAAACTTGATTCACTCGAGTGGAGGCGTCTCAAGGCCGACCTTTGCCTCACCTACTCTTTACTCCATGGACTTACTAATTAAATTATGAAAAATTCTTTTCCTTGAGTCACCTGACTCATACTGGAGGACACACCTTTAAACTTAGCACTGGTACCGTCCATAGAAAACCATATCGACACATTTTCTCGAACAGGACAGTCCCTGTCTGGAATTCCCTGCCATCTGCGGTTGTAGCCTCGACATCGCCGGCTAGTTTCAAAAATAATCTCCGCAAGACAGACCAATCTGGTTTCTCAAAATGCCTTTGATATGAATTTGGTCCCACGGTATTGTATACATTTTGTGATGTTTCTATCACATTACGTCATTTTTAGTTATGGTTGATGTTTGTTTTATTATTTTTGACGCTGGTCTGTTTGAACCATAATCTTGTTTTTGAAATTTTTATTATTGTTATTATTTTTTATGTATTATTATTGTGTGCGCGGTGAATCTTGAGTCCTGCAAGTATTTTGTGAGCGGCTATGTCTTCCTGGATGGGGTGGCTTTAATCGATGGCCGCCATTGTTCTTGTAACCATCTTGGATATCAACAAGGCACTCTGCTACTGAAAACGTACAATCGATTATCTGTGTTCGTTCTGCGGAGAACTCAAGATAGGCCGCGGACACTATAGTACGTATGTGATCTTTTTCTTTTTGACCGCGTTTTAGTTAAACCTTGCCCTAAGTATCAAAAGAACTCGTTTTTCTTTACAATACAAGCACGGAAAAATTCTAAATTCAGGACAAACTGATTTAATATAAGTCTTCAGGTTTTTTTTTTTCCAGTACATAATGGATGATAGGTTTCAACTTTATTAAAGGGAAATTCCGTTGGTTCACGTACAATTTACAATAACCCAAATGATAATTTTCTCAAAGCAACGTGATTTTATTTGAACAACGCCACCATTTTAATTCCACTTCGCAGCAAGATATTTCAACGCATCGATTTTAAGGCGCCGGTTCACCCTTTCGATAGCGTTGCCCATATTCTAAACACAGCATCCACATCCCAGATTCTCCGTCATCCAATAAGCTGACGTGGGTCACGTGATCTCGTTTTAGTTACGAAAATTCACGGCACTGCAGCGAAGTTGTTCCTTTTTTTTTTAATTTACCGCTATTTTCTTTATATTTCTCGAAGATTCTACGGTGCAGCATCTAGGAGTTGAAAAAGTGAAAAGGCGCCTTTAAACTGCAGAAGCGTAAGGTTTGCCCTGCGGCTAGGCAGAGCCACCATGCCCCACCAACCAGACAAGTGACTGCAACGCAGAGCCACTGATATTGATTTTAAGCTGTTAAAGGAATACTAAACTCTCACTTTTCTAATTTTTTTATTAGCTAAGACCCTAAACACCATAGATTTATCCTTTTCTAAATAATAATGCCAGTTTAAAACACCTATCCCTACGAGAAACGGCGTGAACTCCAGGGACGTTTTTACGGGAGGGGGAGGGGGGGGGGGTGTCACACCCCTCCAAAGATTGGGCAGTTGGCAAATCGGTCGGCAAAATAACAAAATTGTTGGTCAGTCGGTAAATCAGTCAGAAATATTACATAATTTTTTGGTTAGATAGATGGAAAATTACGTCAGTTAAATTCTATTTTACACCCCTCCAACTTTTAGCCTTCCTGACGTCTGTGGTGAGCTCATTCATGGAGAGGCTGTGACGTCATCTTTCTTAAAGCCAGTTACGGCGCGGTCATACCCTTCCCCTCGTGCAGCACCATGCTGCGGTAGTACCGGGCAAAGCTGTTTTGTTTCTGGCGCCTGCACAAAAAATGCACACAGCCTGTAATGACGTCACCCTGTGCGATTCAAAACGGGATTTTCTCCAGCGATTAGGAGGTTAAGCTCGCGTCGTCTGCTTAAAGCAGGCGTTTTAAAATTAACACAGCTCAAGCACTAAATCCCTAACGAGACTGGCTGCATGACTTTGGAGGATGGTTTCCTAAAAAAGTCAACGTCGGTCAAATAAAAAGCCACACTCACTGCTTGGGTCCAGCAATTTTGACCTTGTCGGCAAGTAGTTAAAGGAATGCCACCGAATGACAAGCAGCAGCATCTAGCGCCGTCTACCGTTATTTAGTTCTACGTAGCACTTGATTTCAACAAGCGAAGGAACGCGCAAAGAAATTTCTTTTTACACAACAAACAAGCCACGTTCATTCTTAATTATTGGCTGTAAAGTTGGTGCGTCCACGTGCACCAGGGAGCAAGCGGTCAAGGTTAACGATATCACTGTCACTAGATGGCGCCCATCTAGCGGTTCAAAATCTGTCGTTCTTTATTAAAAAAAAAAAATTTTAAGTGGCACTTGTTACGTTAGGCTTAACTTTACCGCTTCCTGGTGCATGTACACAAACCAACTTTACACTCAATAATTAAGGAAGCGCGTAGCTTGTTTGTTCATAAAAAGAAATTTACTTGCGTGTTCCTCCACTTGTTGAAAATAAGGGCTAGACAGAACGAGATATCGCTAAATGTCTACAGATGCTACGGCTTGTCATTTGGTGGCAATCCCCCTTTAATACGTGGTCATTCACGACATTTATCACGATTTGCCGAAACCGAAAGAGAGTCTCTTTCACATGTTCTCTCTGTCCGGCAGGAGGTCAAATCACGTCTTTCCGTAGTTTAAATCGATGCATTGTAATCTCTTATCGTGATGTGGAATTGAAATGGTGGCGTGTTCAAATTAAAGGGGCACAGCCACTAAATGACAGGCTGCAGCATCTAGCCATTTACCGATATCTAGTTCTGTCTAACCCTTATCTTCAACAAGTGAAGGAACACACAAATAAATTTCTTTTTATGAAACAAACAAGCCGCGTGACTCCTTAATTATGGAGTGTAAACTTGGTGCGTCCACGTGCACCAAGGAGAAAGCGGTAAAGTTAAGCCTAACGACATCACGGGTGCTTTTTTCCAACTTCGACCCGTTTTGAAACGCAGATTTTGAACCACTAGATGGGCGCCATCTAGTGACAGTGATATCGTTAATATTGATCCCTGGTGCACGTGGACGCACCAACTTTACATTCAATAATTAAGGAGGTACGTGGCTAGTTTGTTGTGAAAAAAAAGAAATTTCTTTGCGCATTCCTTCGTTTGTTGAAATCTCAGTGCTACATATGACTAAATAATGGTAGACGGCGCTAGGCACTAAGTTATGAAACTTTGAGAAAATGATTATTTGGAAGTACGCCATTCATATTTACCGCTTTTGTGTAACTGACAGATGTATTCGAAGCCAAAGAGGCCGACATGCGTAAAACCGCCCGCGCACTGAGCGACTTGGCCGCGCGGCCAGGTCGTAGCAGCCAATGAGAATGCTTACCGTTTATGTAAAACCACGCACTAATCATTTTCATTGGCTGCAGCAACCTCGCCGCGTGACCAAGTCGCTCAGTTCGTGGGCGGCCTAAATATACACCAACAGAATTACTCTGTTGAAAAAGGGGCACTTTTCTCCATGCCCGATGTATATGACTTAACATAACCAACAAAATACTCACTTAATCGATAACGCAGATTGGCGATTCTCCCTCCAAAGTCCAAACCGACAAAGAATGTGATAACAATGATGCATACGATGCTTGCAGCAATTCCAGTTCTACACAAATAAAAATAAACAGTCCGATACGTTCAATGACAACTGAGGTTCGACATTCTGACCTACTGAAAAATTTAAACAAGTTTAAGTAAAGTGCCAAATATGACACAGTAAACTATCTGGCCTGTCCTACAACGATATTAGGAGGGTAAACAAAATGGCCGCCACATTTCGTCGAGGTCTGTGCACGGCTAAAAACTATTTAAAAATACTTTTATTATAGATTATACAAATTTGCCACCAAAATCTACGTAAAAATTTACATTATTATTTTGAAAACCGCCACTAGCTCGAAATACACATCGAAATACAGCTCGAAAAAACAGCTCGAAAAACAGGTCTCGACGAAATGAACCAGACATGGCGGCCATTTTGTCTACCCCCTCAATATCGTTGTAGAGTGGGCCGGTTAGTTTACTGAACATGGTCCGTTTTTCGAGGCAGCATCTTTGTACGGAGAGATGCGACATCTATTGGGCGCTAGTGACGGTTTTCAAAATAATAATGTACATTTTTACGTAGATTTTGGTAACAAATTTGTATAATCAATAAAAGTATTTTAAATAGTTTTTAACAACATCACTCAGCCACAGTTAAGTTATTTCTCAGCGCTTGCGAAAAAAAAAAGCGACACGTTCGTTGCCAATTTCTACGGTCGGTGTCGCCCTCGGTTGACAGATAGGGGCAACAGAACAAATCAATTGCATAAGTGGTGTTTTCGGTGGCCATATTGCCACCCCCCCCCCCCCCGTATATAGTCACGTATGCTATTTTTCAACCAAGATCCGGACGGTACTAGAGTAGAGCCCTGGTCTAACCATGGACAGTAAACGACAAGAGAACAATTACACAGTGTTTGAGTAATTACCTGTGACGGCTTGTCCGCTTCTCATTATACTAGAATTACCAACAATTCATCTTCTGAGCCTTCTCCCACAGATTAGAGAACGACAGCTCCACTATCGTTCTCTAATCTGTGGTTTCTCTCAACCATTTTTAGTACAAAGGCTTCGTTTGGTCCTCTGAAATCATCAAAACCTAAACTTTTTGGTTCTATCACACTGTTTGTTTGTATAGAGCAGTGACACTATAGTATTATTGTATATAACTCAATGCTGGAGCCTTGATGGGTTAGCTGCAAGGGTCACTGTAGAAAGAAACAGAAGGGCGTCATACTGAAGCCGATGTTGTGAAGAGTGATTTCTTAGACCTAAACCACGCGATTTTTGTTGTTGGAGAAAACAACGTTATTTTAAGCCTAAGAAATCCGCTCTTCCGTTGTTTTTCCCTCCATTTTTATGTAGTGCACCTTGTAGTTACGCATGTTCTAATTTTTAATCGTTTGCTAATAATTACCACGTGATTGAAAACCTAAAAGATTAATGCGGTAAAAATTAAAAATATTTATGCCAATAGATCGCCGAAGAAAAATTATAAGAGGGTAGCCTAAAAAAAAATTATCAAGTGTGACGTTAAAATCCAAATATCACAGAAAATACTTTGAGATCATGTGCTAGAATATGCAGGGTGATCCAACTCAAGTGTTACGAGCCGACCCTGAGAATGGCTAATGAGAGAATAATAATGATAGATATGCAATGATGGGTGTGATGGGGGACGTGTACACGAGAAAAAAATGAATAACCTTGAATCGATATTTCAAGGTCATCCTCGTGCTTTCTTTCAAACGTGATACGATACGGCAAAAAAGTAAATTAGAAAGTTGGACGCATGGACACAATACGGCCAACAAAAAAAGACCGATTCGAAATCAGATAATAAATAAATTAGTCACAATGATGTTTGAAAGCTAACTCTGAGCATGCTGACTGCAGTGTAGTAAAGCCAACCGCCGAGAAGTTGGCTTCACTGCAGTGCAGCCAGCATGCTCAGTTAGGTTTTAAACACCATCGTAGCTATTTTATTTATTATCTGATTTTGAATCGGATAGTTGACGTCTCTAAAGCGTTGCTTAGCTAAAATAAGATTCCGGCAATGTTGAATCAGCGGGCGTGGAGCCGGGAATCCCACAGCAATCCGTGACAACCTTGAGAGAAAGGGAAAATGTGAAGCAATAGTTACAACATGGATGTATGCATTAATAACGATTCATAAACTCCTGCCGTTAGTTACAATTTACTAAACCATCTTTAATACCTATAGGGAGACTAAACTAGACACATTATACGAAGTAATTTTCGCCACCAGCAGGTAGTGATCATAAAACCATACCCGAACTCTCGTAAACTCGATCCATTGGGAGCACTCTCCCGTTGGGACACCTACAGGCAACGCTGTAAGAGATACCCCGTTGGAGATCACAGGACTTCAGCGGCGTAACTTCAAAATAGGGGCCCCGAGGCGGGAACCATACCCCCCCCCTCCCTCCCCTTAAAAGAAACTAAAGTTTTTGCCAAACAAGGTGAGCCCAGTGGAGGCCCCCTTCTCCTAAAAAAATGCAGTACAATTAAGTTTTTGTCACACAAGGTGTAATTTGCACGGAACTTCAACAATAATTAAAAAAAACACTTAGTTTTTTTCTGAACACGTACATGTAAACATATGTTGGTTTAATTCACAGAAAATAAATACCCATAAACTGATTTGAGGTTACATTTTACGACTTCTGTCTGGATTTCCATCTGGATTGCCATCCCATGGTGGTTATTTTAGCAGTTACAAAAAAAAATTTAATTGGAGCCAGTGAGGGGCCCCTCGAAATCGTGGGGACCGGAGGCGGACGCCTTCCCTGCCTCATCGTAGTTACGACACAGCACGACTGACAGAATCGGCGGCTTTTATGGCCAGTCCAACCAGTGACAGCTGGAAAATGCGGAATTTCGTATGGCGAAATGCGATCGTCCTGCTCCTGTAACCCTTGTCCCTATAGCGCAGAGATATTTGCCGCCATATTGGCACCAGTATGGGTTTTGAAAGGCATATCTACAAGGCGCACTACATAAAAATGGAGGGAAAAACAACGGAAGAGCGGATTTCTTAGGCTTAAAATAACGTTGTTTTCTCCAACAACAAAAATCGCGCGTTTTAGGTCTATGAAATCACTCTTCACAGCATCGGCTTCAGTATGACACCCTTCTGTTTCTCTCTGCAGTGCCCCTTGCAGCTAACCCATTAAGGCTCCAGCATAGAGTTTATACAATA
>JAHWFP010011048.1:0-12421 GCA_023313725.1 Lithobius niger | reverse complement strand
ATGTACTTTGTGGTACGAAACACTATGAATATTTCAGACATGGTCCAAAACACCTCTATCTTTTATGAAGGCAAGGGTAAGAATTGAAAACGAACAAGCCAAGATGATAGTGCAACCCTGTATTCAACGGAATGCATTTTATGCACATACTGAGAATATTCTTCTTTCCCAGCATGCCTTTTAGAACATGTATAGATGCTGTGAACACAATTCTAGATGTAACAGCATGCAATCATGAAAGGTCTGTTCGACTTTTCGATGTTCCACCACTAAACTTTTATGCTAAAACGACTTGCTGCACGTAGCTGTTACAAGGCAGGCCGGATATGCCTTTAATTAATTCATCCGTTAGTTTCCAAAACGCACCACGCCTGTCAGCATTAATTATTACTGTGGCAAGAAACAGATATCTATGAACCTCCGTTAATAAGGAATCTTACCAACGATCATTCAGGGCTGCAATTTTCCACTCGCCTTACAATTCCTCATTTCAGACATCACATGCAAGTGGTAGAGCGAATAGTGAAGGAAGTGGTGAGGGCCTCTCACATGGTTAGTAATAAAAAGACAAATGCTACCATCAAAGCATCTAATGTCGTATCCTTCAATATGTGTATTACGCAATGCATTTTCCTAATGCTATTCATGATTTTTTATCACATTGTATTAATCAATTGAAATATGTGCTTTGAAAAAAAAAGTGACCAGTAGTGTTTTCAGGACCTTTCAGGTGGAATCTTTTTAGCTAAGGGGAGCTAAAGATTTGAAAAAAAATTTTTTTGGGATCGCCTGGTCGCTGGGCCCACGACAGTTCAGAGCTGAACAATGCGCCCTTTCATACCCATGGTAGCAAGTATATGCTACAACACCCTTCTCTTAAAATTACCTAAGCCCCAACACATACCAAGAGCTTTGGGAGGGTTTCCCTGGTGACCCTGAATAAAGCAAGTAATAACAGCCCAGTGGTCAGCATCCACGTATTTAAACTGTTTTTAAATGTGCAGTTTTTTTTTCTGTAATTCTGGAGCTTCCTTTAAAAGTATTAATGTCACCCACATGGCTTACACGTCTATTGCATAAACACGTTCCTTCAGAGCATAACGGATTTTAAATATTTACGCAAATGCATATATATATATATAATGTGTGAATATATGTATGTATGTTGTAGTTTGTAGTATATATTTTATAGTATATGTCTATTGTGCTAGAAATGATCTAATTTTACTACCGAGACATTTTTCTGTACTATTTTTTAAAATTAATTTCTTTGAGCCTTAAGTCAACCGAAGCAACTTAATGCTTGTATGGCTGAACCGGCTCAATTTTTAACATTACCAGACTTTTAGAGAAGAAGAAATATCTGGTAAAGGGAGGTGCCAATCCGGGGACTTAACTAGGCGAATACTTTAACCCAAAACCGTTTTACTTATTTAAACTCCTACCAGTAACCAGTTGTTTTTTAGTTTATTGTAAAACTTTTTTGAATACACTTACCATTCCCGAAGGCTATTTCACATTCTAATGGCTTAAGGAAGAGGTCCATTTGAACCACGGCTAGTTTGGGACACGAAGAAGGCTTCGGTATTTTACTAGGTAAATGCTACGACATAATAATAATAATAATAATAATAAATAACTTGTCGCATAAGCAACTTGAGTGGGAAGGGTCCATTGCGGTCCACTGACTCTCAGCCAAATTTACATTTTTTTAAAAGGAATCAGTAAAATACAAAGTAACGAAGCAGGTCAGTCAATTGACGTCACAGAATAAAAATAAAATAATGAACAGTTAGAAAGTAACTGGAATCAAATCAACATCTGCTTAATAATAATAAATAAAACACAGTGAGAAGGCAATAAAAAAAGTAAACTAGAAAAATTAAATAAAAACCTACTAAAAACCTTTAAAAAAAATTAAAAACCATAGTTAAAAGGCAATAAAGAAGTGAACTGAAATTTAAAAGCGATTTAAATCCTTTTTAGGTCACATCTGGACAGCCTACTTTTAATAGTAGGCAAGTTAGGTGCCCTAACCACCTCATCAGGAAGGGCATTCTATGGTACAACTCTGTTTGTCCAAAAATACTTGCGAGTATCACAGTTAGCTTTGTTTACCATTAACTTATGGGAATGACCGCGAGTCCTGTCATCGAGACTTAATTCAAAGAAAAAAGAGTAATCAAAATCAACTAAATTATGTAAAAAAAAGAATGTTAAATGCAAGTCTGCACGAAGTCGACGTAACTCCAGCGAATCAAGAGCTAAAAAGTCAAGTCGTTCCTCATAAGTGGAACATAACCACTAACCGGTACTTGGAGTAACATTTATATATTTTTGCATCCAAGAGGGATTTATCTTTTAATTTTTTTGTCTGAGTGTTGTGCCTGTTATTACTGCACTACTTTGGGAAAACAGCGTTTTACGTCTTCATTTGTATCACATTTCGGGCCAAAATGATATTACTACGTGACAGAAATACGCACTGTGATACTGTCTTTAATAGCAATGCAAAATCAATTTGCATAAAAACAGCAACAGTTATTTAGCCAAGAGAAAAATATACCAATGAACGTTACCCTAAACATTTTTTTACTAGTATTACAATTTGTTCGATTCCAATACTACGAAAAGCCTGGCAATAGTCCCCGTGAACACGGACGCCAAGTGTTAAGATGCACTCGTTTACTTGTTACGATTGCCTCATTTTCCCTTTTGTCTTTCCCTTTGCCTTTCCTTTTCCATTTCCCTTTCCTTTTCCTTTCCCCTTTCCCAACAGCCATTCTTATAATTTATCATCTTACATGAAGGAGCCAATTATGATGCTGTTTCATGGCCTGTACTAAGAAAATCTGAAAACTGCAAGTATTGTTGTTTACCATAAATAACCACAGTTACATTAAAAGAGTTTTTACCTCGTCAACACTAAATCGGAACATAAAAGTACTCTCGGTGCGAGACTTGTAACCTGCTAGTTTTGGCAAGTACTTCAATAAGGGATCGTCAGCAACTTCGTGAAAGATTACCTGTTGAATAGAAAAACAAGTCGAACATTATTTTTATCGCTACAATTTCAAACAATGATTGAGCCAAAAAGGATATCCACCCAAAACGAAAACTGGTATAAAAGAAGTCACCAAGTTCCAAAAAGGATCGGCCTTAGAAGGTAGTCATATCATACAACCAGGAAAAGGCCTCCAATGTTAATCCTATTAGCCAAATTAAACGCACGGAGTAATTGTTCGAAAGTTAAATGAAAACTAGAACATTGCTGCTAGTGGTAGCAATCTTCAAGTTTTCATTTAACGTCCAAAGTATTATTAGGTGTAAGTAACTTAGCTTGAATTAACATTGGTGGCCTTTCCCTAGCTGAATGATATCACTACCTTCGAAGGCCGACCCTTTTTGGTACCGTGGTGGCTTCTTCGTTTTGGTTTTGGGTGGTTATCACACCTTTCATAGGCCTGTCAACGTATAAAAGATGACACCATTTTAGCTTAATCTGTACTTTTTTTTATGTCTTTAAATTTTCCCTTTGATACTTGTCACATTTGCTGCTGCCCAATGAGCCTGCACTGTGACTGAGGTTGGCGCTAATGACCAAGTTGTCGACGCGCCATTAAGCCTCAATCCCCCCCCCCATTGAGCCGTTAGATCAGCAAACACGATTTCGTTTATTGTATGTTCGTGTTTCACATGCTAAAATTTATTTATTCACTGGCTAACAAACTATGTTTTTCGTTCGCTTTGCTCACTCAATCAGCACATCTACCTGTCCATAATTAATTAGCCGTTACATCAGCCCAATATTTGCTTTTCCCAGAAGTTCACTGTTACATCAGACATCAGACCGCAAACCATTTATTTGTTTATTAACATAAATCCTGTTTGTTCGTGAATGTTCATATGTTCTGTAACCGTTAGGGTTCAGCTTTTAGTTCTTCCATGCTTTTACAATAAATTGAAGGACCAGTGTTGATTGTCCAAGCCATTGTTGCTCGAAATCTTTGCTTGTAACATGGAAAAGAAACGAAATTTAAATTCCCTGTTTGCGAATTTGAAAACTCTCCCACGTATTTATCCTGACCGCTTCTAGTTCCACACCAACAAAAGAACCATGTTTAGATAACCATGCATTCGTGTATAAACGTTCAGCTGCATAGGCCTTTAAAATTTTACGCTAGCAATAAGTCTATGGGATTTAAATCAATACGGATACAAACCGATTTACGTAGCCTTTTGGACTTATATGTCAGACTGCCTGAGCGGGGAATCGAACCCAGGACCTTCGAAATCAAAGGTCGAGGTCCTATCGCTGAGCCATACTGACATGGCCAAAAGGAATCGTCTATAGGCAGCATTTCGAAACATACACTTTTCCAATCGCCACTGGAGGGACGCCTGATTGTGCGCCACACACCAGTGGTTGAGTTAGACGATCAGAAACTCACATCTTTCATGTTGTTCAATTATCCAAATTGTGTGCACACGGCTACCTCCTGTTACCCATCTGGTGAAAAAGTGAATATAGGTGATAAACTGCTCTGTCTTAGAACTTGGGTGTATGAAGATATTAAAAAAAATAAAGGGAAACGTAACAAAAATGTTATTGATTAACCCTGTTTTAACTCGCCATCTTACGAACACGCCTCTGTTTACACTCCCAGGAACATAAAATTATGGTGCAACGCAGACTTTGGTGCATCCCATTCCGATATTTCCAACGACAAATTTTCGGATGAAGACTTTACGTGCTTGGTATCTCCATATATATTTGAAAAATACATAAATAAAAAAGCTATAGAAATTAAAAACTACTACGTTTATGTACCTGATAAACTCCATAAGAATCGTCTGTTTCTTCCTTCGAATATCAGATGTCTAATAAAGCTTTACAGTCGATATTTCCAGAAACTGAGAAAAAATAGGACGGAATGTTGCATTTTTGCACGATTCTCTAGTCTATTGGATTCCTCCAGAAGAACTGGACCTCTCATTTCAGAACCTGATTATTTTCGATACTGTCTTCTCAATAAACAAACAGACATCGAGCATTACTTTGACCAAGGGCATCATTCAAATGCTGATGTTTTTTATTGCAGTCAGTCCTATACAAGAATTCCTAAACAAGTGGTCAAAGACAATGCAAATATTTTGCATATCTTTTTTCCCATCGACGGGTTAACTTTGAAACACGTTTAGAAAAATCACGGTGGCCCTGACATGACATTTTCAGTCTTTAAAACGTTGTGTAGAACTTGTTCGAACAAGCCTCATGGTTTGTTAACAATTCATGAAACAGTAAACGAGTGACGATATAAACGTTCGTTTTTACCTATTAAAAATGGAGATAAAACGAGAAATTGCAAAACTTACAGAAGTTTATACAATTTTTGAATCAATGTTTGAGTGAGAGAGTGAAAGAAGAATTGCAACAAGAATTTTATGAACTATTACTAAGCACTCCGAAACCAGCAGTCAGTGCTATAAAACAACTAGTCAGTGGTGTAAAAAACACTCAAGTGAGGTACAACCAAGCTACACTAATTAAAGGTTACAAGGCCGATGTTATTGATGAGAAGAATTATAAATCAGCAGTTTATCCTTGGCTATTTCCCTAGCCGTTACTCCTAGTGACAGGACGATTAATTTCAGTCTCGTTGAATGTTCGACTCCAGCCCTGGCCCCGATAATGCAAATTCTTCCCAAAATGCATCCAAAATCCCAAACAGAATACGCATCTACTAGTGTGTTCTTAAACTCACCCCTACATATTCTGCAGTGCAAGCTAGGTGCATTTCTACCCCCGGAACTTCCTAAAATCCCCATTCTAAGGTCACTCGATAGATTGTTACTGGCCAGGTTGTCGAACAAACCGACAAGTATTTCTTGGACCAAGTTTTCGAAAATCCTAAATACACTGACCTAGTATACACTGACCTTTCCTTTGCAGCACTAGCTGCAGTACCATCTACGTTACGAGCACCAGACAAATCTGGAAGAATAGAATTGCTTCACCGACCAGTTACCTGTAGCACTCAGGGATCAATCGTCTCTATTGAAAACATACGGGGCTTTTCCACTCGCAGTACGAGATGCTTCTACCAGAAGATAATCAGTTTAACTTTCTTCTGTCAATACGGATGGCTTTCCAATTGCTGGTAATAGCTTGCCTGGACCAGATGGAGACCTGAAAAGTACAGACCTTTTTAAGGATCCAGTTAGTTAAAGATGCGACCAGGTCATGCAGGTTTCTGGTCACGTTTCGGAAATATATACCCGAACTATATTACCATTCTGCTGGATAAAGCCTTCGATAACATTTAAGGTTCCATCGATGGTTTTGTCGATTAGGGAAGCAGCCGGGTGATATGTCACTGGAGCAACCTCACATCAGGGTAACCAAGTATCAACTGGTGGATGTTTCATCTTTCATTACTCTCCAAAGACGCTCACAGGTAAGTCGAAAGCATTGATAATGTTTAAAATTAAAAGCACCAGAAATGTATTTTTTTTATATTTGGTCCTGGCTGCGAGTTTTGAATTAAAGAGCATTAACGTGAAAGATTATCGATAGTTACACGACATGCTCGACACCAGTATGCTTTTCTACCTGAAGAAACTCGATCAAAAGATAAATTCGAAAAAAACTAACGATCTTTCCATTGACATTATCGGTCATAACTACCAAGAGGGATTGTTCAAGGCTCCAAAAACTTTGATGGACAACCTATCGAACTTCTACTTTTGACTGGTATGTCGATGATTAGGGAATGTGAGCACTTACTATTGTTCCATAAGTGACATTGCCTCGTTTTTACGCTACCAAGATTTGGGCACTTATGCCAAGATTATTATCGGAATTGTTTCACTGGGTTCAAAAGGGAATGGATGCTATCGGTTCACCAGAAAGACTGCTTAACACCATGCAATCACTCAAATTCAAGAATCCCGGAAAAACCTTCTCAACTTTCAACATTTCGGTCGTCAAAACCCCTTCCCCCAAATCATCTACGCTGACTTTGATTGTCTTCTTCGACCCAACCAAACCATTCACCCGATTGCTTCCAACAGTTCAACGAATAAAATCCAGCAGCACTGCACACCCTGCAGCTTCGTTTACTTTTTGGTGAGACAAAGCGGAGAGATTATTAGACAAAACTATTTCTTGGGAGAAGACGCAATGGAGGTATTGTTTAATCACATGGTAGAATAAGCTAAAGATTAGGACAACCTGTTGAAAGACGTGAAACAGCTGGGAGTGCTCCTTAGAATAATGGATCCAAAGTTGGAACTCCTCACCCACATTGGCAAGCATAACCTGATAACTTCCGGCATTTGAGGAAGGGTTTCCTTCATAGGGAAGAGGTTCACAAAAGCCAACAACAAGTACCTGCCCTAGAATAGCATTGACCCTCACGAGGTCTGTCTGTACATTATAGACTTGGATATGAACTACCTTTACAGCTTCGCCATGAACAATCCTCTTCCTTACGATGGGTCTCATTACCTAACGAAGGCAGACCTCGACATAGATGTTTGTACCGGATGATATGGACGTCAGGTGCATACTGGAAGTGGAACTTGTATATCCAAGAGACCTGACAGCCTGTACAACGTTTAACCCCTAGCTCGCGTGAAGATTGAGAATATGAAGGAGTTTATTTATTCTTATTCGAGAAATTCGATAAAACATTTAAACCATGAGACTAAATCCATCATGCTAGTTCCGCATCTCCTTCACAAGAAGAAGTCCATTGTTTACTACTGCAACTTGAAATTCTACTGTTGGCCAGGGTTAGTTTTTCACCGCATCCAAAGAGTCATTGCATATAACCAGAATCCATCCGTGGATGAAAGACTGTATACATTTCAACACAGGGAAAAGGCAACAGCCAAACGTCCTACTCGAGGCGGAGTATTTTAAATTATTAAACGACCTGGTTTTTGGCAAGACGATGGGAAAACAAGCAAAATCGACTCAACATAATGGTGTGTACCACCCCGTGATGACAATGAAATACACATCCCTACCTCACACCAACTCCTTCAAGATACTGCACAAAAATCTCCTGCAATTCAACCAAAGTATTTAAAGTGTTTGGTGCGATATCCCTACTTACTCGGGATTCTTCATTTTGGAAATTCGAAACTGGCAGTGCACGAATTCCATTACCAGCTTAATCAAACAAATTATGGCGACCGAGCCAAACTTCTCTAGAAGGCTTATATGAACAGCCTTTGCTACCAAATAGTGACAGACGACATCGATGAGGACACGTTCAAGGACCGAGATAGCTACAACACGAGCAACTACCAAAAAAAGCCACCACCCTTTCTCCGAATCGAATAAACAATTTCTGAGAAAGATTAAAGACGAGATGGACGGCGTTCTCATCCTAGAGTTTTTCGGACTGACGTTGAAGATATATGCTGTTAAAAGCTTAGGAAATGAGGCGACTAAAAAGCGAAGGGAATCCAAAGATCATTCATCAAGAACCATTTGCCCTTCGATGATTTATAATCCTCCTTGAAATCGATGACAATCGCGCAGAACGGTGCTTTGGCGAAGATACCTAACGTCAGACACAAGCTGAGTACGGTCCAAGATTCTAAATCCCCACTTTCGCTCTACGACAACAAGAGATACATATCGGAAAATGGCGAAGACATCCTAGCAATCTGCCACTACGACACAGAGTGTGGAGAGAGTATGATGATGATCTTAACTCTGACGTGGATGTAATGAACATTTAGGAAGTAAAGGCAAATGCGGGTATATAGCCCAAAATGATGGAGGTGGAAAGGTGAATGCTGTAAAGATGGTCGAGGAGAATGAGAAAGCGGCCCACAGACTTTCTTTCCTGGAGAACCAACGAAGAAGACTGGATGATCCTTTCACGTGGGAGGAAAACAAAAAATGGAAAAGAGATAGGCTAATCAGAATGGGGAAGGTGGGCCTCATTATGCATGTAGCTAAGAAAAGAGATTTTGCAGAAAAAGCCGTTTCTTGAGCGAAGTTCCAGCTGGAGAAACTGAAGTGCAGAGTGAAGAGAGATTGGAGAGAAGACGCCACTACTAAGAGCAAAGCTATAGCTCAGGAAATGGAAGCACAGAGCGAAGATAGTTTAGGAAGAGATGCCACTACAAAAAGGAAAGCTCCCGCTCAAGAAGCTGAAGTGCAGAGAAAAGAAAGAATAGCAAAAACGCTACAGCTAAATAAACACTTCTGCAAAACGAGACTGAGGATGAAAAGAAAGAGAGACTGCGAAACGACGAGTACAACGCAGAATTTGATGAGGTAGGATAAATGTACTTTTTGGATGAGGCCTAGTGGGGAAACCACATATACTTTTTTTAAAACGTGTTGTATAGATTTGGCCAATGGGGGGGACGGGCTGTATAGTTTACCTCATGGGTGGCTTGGAAAAAGTATTTATTATAGGCTCATCAAATCGATTTATTTTCTATGTGAGAAGCTCATGAAGCAACTTTCAGGGTACTCGATTTTGGAACTTTCTCATGTAGCTCATTCGTCATTTTCATGCCCTGAAGCATTTCCGAGCGTGTTCCGTCGTCATTCTGACATTGTGAAAGTTTATAAAGCATTTGCAGGAGTGCTTCCTACCGTTTTTGGACCCACACCCTTCATGTTGTTAATTCATAATTTTCATGCTCTGAAGCATTTTCGAGAATTCTCACAATGTGAATGCTCATAAAACATTTGCAGGATTCCCCCTGATTTTGGGATCTTCTACTGTTGCTAATTTGTCATTTTCATGCCCCGAAACATTTTTGAGAATTCTCACAAAGTGAAAGTTCATAAAGCAGGGGCTGAACCATGAAGTGAGTGACCTTTACGCAGTGATGTGGATATCTTTACCCTTTATTATCTTGCATTTGCTAATTCGTCATTATTGTGGATGCCTGTTTATCTATTTGTCTGTGCCTGCCATATCGCTAACGTGCTCTACTTAGCTAGTAACGTTTTTCTCATGTAAAATCCCATAGGCTTACTGCTCATGGCTAGCAAAAAATTGTAGTGCCTACACCGATGAACATTTACAATCTACTGCAGGGACGTCCACACATGGGGAGTGGCGGTGCTCTATCCCTTGTCCTCATGGCAAAGTGCCCTTTTCTGGCCTTTTTCGCTGACACTCGCTGGAGCGGTGGTGTAAAAGAGCTTAAATAAAGCAAAGAGGACAACATGACCCTTGATCTCTCGCGTGCCTGGGCATGTCCCTGCATGAATGCATGGTGATCTGAACTCTATACTTTTGTTGGTTAAGGGCTAGTAGGGGGTCACGACAATACAGATGAGGGTTTTGAAATTCCTGACCTTGAAATTTAAAATTCGTTTCAATTCCGTGTTGCAACCAAAGATATAAAACAACTATGGCTTGGACAATTAACCCTGGTTCTTAGGTTTAATGTAAAAGTTTGGACGAACTAAATTCTGAATTGTAACAAATAACAAAATAAACAGTCGTTTACGTCGCTGTGAATTGTGTAAGAATAAAGGTATGCATGTTGGATGATAGTTACGCAACCATATGAACATCCAGGAGCTAACCTGGTTTACGCAAAAACAAAATGCTTTCCAGTTTGATGATTTAATAAGTGATTTCAGCATGACAAAATGTGAACAAACAAAGTAACCAGCCAAATTGTCACGAAGGTATACAAGTTTAAAGAAAAAAGCAAGCCGGTTATAAAAAAGGACAGATTTAAGGATCTAAAATACATTTATTTAATATTCCTATCAAAAAAGGGTCCAGCTATCAATGAGCAAACGAGGTTTATGTTATAAGCAAAAACAAACAAAAAATACTTTGCAGTCTGATGTTTTAGTTACAGTGAACTTTAGTGAATTCTGCGTGACAAAATGTGAAAGAAGAAAGCAAAAAAATAAATTTTTAAGAAAGCAAATTTAAAGAAAAAAGGAAAGCCCATTACGAAAAGGACAAATTTAATAATAATAATAATAATAATAAGTTTCCCACAGGATTCATGGGAGGACAACGGAAGGGTGTTGAGCCACTTATACCGCGCCTAAGATAAAAATAGATTTTGCAAATAAGCACATAAAAAGGGTGGTTATTACTTTTGCCAAGTCAGTAACTACGTTTGAGGAAAATTTGAAGATTCTCTCTGGCCAAAACGAATGTTTAAATCCCTGTACCGTGTGCTGGTCAACCGTCAGAGGTGAGAGTGCATTCCATGCACTAACAACTCGTACAGCAAAAAAAATGTTTTCTGAGACTTGTTCTTGCCGGCTGTACTGCAAGTTTCCATCTGTGACCGCGCGTAGACATGAGGCCTGAAACAGGCACAAAAAACGGTAGATCGACATTCAGCGTACCACGAAGTATTTTATAAGTTAGTAAGAGGTCAAATATAAGGCGCCTAAGTTCGAGTGACTCAAGGCCGGTCTGTAAAAGCCTCTCACCATAAGAAATGTCTGTGGTCACCATAAGAAATTTTAATGATATAAAAGTCATTTACATTTTCCTCACTTTCCTCATTTTCCTTACAAAAACTGGACATACTATCCCTCTATCAAACACTTGAAAGTAGTGTCGGATTGGGCCGCCTTGTACCCGGAGAAGTTTAGGGAGGCCTCTTCCACAGGAAAAGGCCCTGTTAAAACATTTAAAAATAATTTGAAATGAATTTGCATGAAAATTGCATATCTTAGTTGCAGGTAAAAGTTTCAAATTCAGGCCGATTTCTTAAAATATGATACATTCTGGGTGGTCTGCCCTGGACCCCCTAGAAAAGATTACGGTGGCCCCCCCCCCCCCCAACACTACTTGCTGAGGCCCCTGCAGTGCATTCCCAGGAAGACGACCTCTCCCAATCAACCCTGGTGATTTCCTCAAAACCAAAACCGATAGAAAATGTGGCGAAGTTACCAAAAAGTGTGCACATTGGAAATTAGTTGCATCACACCGCCAACCAACGCTTGTCCGCCAAGCTAATCGCACCAACTATTGCCACAGATGTTAAATAAAAAACTTAACAATTGCTACCGGAAGGAACGCAGGTCAGGTTTTTCATGTAATCTTAGAACTAATACTCGGCGGGTTTACTTGGCAGTTGAACGTTGTTTGACGATGCGATATCACTACTTACCAATTTGCATAACTATTGGTAACTTGGTGGCTTTTTTTGCGAGGTTTGGTTTGGGGATTTTTTTAAACTCCGAGCACTGTGTTTAAGAAATAATACACTAACACTATGGAGTAGTGCTGTACGTTACTACTACAATGCACTCTACAGGTGAAGGCTGATGATTGTTGATTGATGCTGATGAATACTGAATTACTTGGCAGGATGAAAAAGAATTATTTTATCGGATCTTTCCCCCAAAAAACGGACTTTCAGCACTGTAGTTAAGATATTTCAAGGAAACCAA
>JAHWFP010011047.1:0-14536 GCA_023313725.1 Lithobius niger | reverse complement strand
ACCAAAGCCCCAACAGCTGTGGCCACCCCTGTCACGTCGGAATGTGTTTACCACATGGTAAATTAGTTTTTTGTAGCCTAATTTGTCTTTGTCTGAAATGCCGCTTTTCATTTTTTAAAACTACAATAAGCAGAGCTCTGATATGCAATAGTACTCTTTAACCCTTTACTTCGTCAATGTTTACAAGAACTTTCAACCTTACTTTACAGAACCTTACAGAAGTTGTCACTGTAAATTAAAGTGGACTTTCTTTATGTTCTTTTTTTTGTGGTAAAGTGTGAATTTTTCTTTCAATGTGTTGCAAAATCCACAGCAAGCACAGCTTGCTAGTTTTACTAGCCCTTTCTAATCCACTCATGAATACTTAACAGCATTTTATGCTTTTCAAATATTAGTTTACTAGTTTGTAACTTTTTCTTCGTTTGGAAAGCCATGTCATTAATGTCAGTTCTTTTACAGGGTTCCTACTTCCAAGTTGGGGATATTGTTTCCCTAATGGATATGAGTGGGGATGTGTACTTTGCTCAAATCCGTGGTCTACTGCAAGACCAATTTTGCCAGAAAAGTGCGGTAATCACGTGGTTATTGCCTACCACGTATAGTCCAAAGGATCAGTTCGACCCTTCAACATATGTCATAGGCAAGTATTTTGCAAAGACAAGCGTCAACATTGGAAGGAATGCACACAGATTATTTAAAACTATTTTCTTCGTTTCTTTTTTTGCAGGACCAGAAGAAGAACTCCCTCGAAAACTGGACTGCATGGAATTTGTGTGTCATGCCCCTTCTGAGTATTTTAAAGCTAAAAATACTCCTTACCCAACAGTCCCAGTGAAGCCAGATTCCTGTTTCATTTGGACTCGATTTGGACCACAAATTAAACCCATTCCCAATACAGACGATATTTTTAATGGTGATTCATAGCACATTTCATTTTGGATTGACTGTACATATAAGTGTATTCCATTGTACAATTCATATTCATTAAATCACTGTCATAAATATTGGCTGATACGCTTAGGAATGCCAGCTTCAACATTACCTTAAGGGTGCGCTCATGGAATAAAGACAGGCGGTGCAGAATAGCAAGCGGCTCGCCCAGCTGCGTACATGTGTTGTATTCACGGCACGCGAGCTCCAAATCATGTTTATGTTTATAGCAGTTTCGAGCGAAAGCTTGGAGGGAAACGCAATGTCGAAGCCACAAAATACAACAGCATGAGAAGCTTGGCGGTTGTTGCATTAGATCAAACGCATGCTAATTATTAAATTACGTGCAGGCTTTTTCGTCAAGAAAAACGGCCGCTCGTAAGCGGCAGTACGTGGTCAGCTATTTTCCTATCCCAGAATGCAACTCGACAGACCTGGCTCCCACTAGTCTTTTTCTGATTCCAACAAGTCGGGGGACCGTGCGCCGGACGAACAATTCGCTTGTGCCTTCCCGCGCGAGTTTCCCGGCTGACACAGATAGGTAGCAAAATTCCTTTCAAATGCTACACCACGCGTCATCTCCAGGCATTGCGTGCGGTCCGTGAACGCGCCCTAATAGTAATCTTGCCAAAACCGCGCGAGAGTAAATGGACTCCGCCAAGTTTTTGTCCTAGAAAGTAGTAACCAAAATAGAAATCAAAACAGCTCCCACCAAGTTTGTGATCCAAACCAACATCACTAGTGTAAATGACAACTACCAGTATCTCCGTTAGCAAACAATGCTTTACCATGGCCGCGATAACAATACTTCGTGGGAAAAGTTATTTTCTGCGGCAAATTTATACTGAGGGAGAAGAAAGATGTTTTTTTAAGTGACAATTCAAAACACCCTACTTTCATGCGGTAGAGGAACAAGTTGTTGCTTTGGCATTGCCAGAAAAGTTTAAATTTGGGTATCGCTCTTAATACCTGTCAACACTGTACCAAATCCACTAAAGTTTTGCGAGTATTTGGAATTTCAGCGAAAATTTTTACTTTGTTTACGAGCTTTAGTGTTGGGCGGTAAAGCGGGTTGCATTTTTTTTTTTTTGGTTGCAGTACCAACTACCGTGCATTGTTAAAATACCAATATTGTTTTAATATGAAAAAAGGCACTACAATTATAACAATAATTCAGTCAGGCCTTGTGTTGTAGGGTCAAAGCAGTGTAATAATCAGTTAATTGAGTTAAAGGTCAACAATGGTAAAATTAGAACTCTCAACAATGCACAAAAGTGGAGTCAAATTTGTGTAACTTTGATGCTACAACCAGCATGTGTTTATATCAAGACACACGCTGCCAAGAGGATAAACGATAACACCTATCGAGATAAAATATATATGAGCATGGCGACCACTAGACACATTGTGTCTTTACAGCAAAGATAGTTTGACTGTTTTCAGCCATCTGAGGATAAATAACTATGCGACAGAAAAGGCTGAAACTTGTTTGATTGTGAGACTTTGGTCGCCTGACAACATAAAAGTCACTGTTATTGACACAGCTTCACGTTTTCTTGTTGAAAAAACGATGTGAAAAACGTTGAAATTTGCTAATTATTAGTTGCTGGCTAACGTTATTTTGTATCACAAAAATAAATTCTTCCACGCGGTGGATAAAGCTGGTTCTTAGCTCATTGTACAGGTATTGTTCTGTAGATGTGCCCTTTTCATATGGACCTTTCTGAGTGGTCAAGTGGTTCAGGGGTTAGGGAGCTTCAAACGACCAAATTGATTGTTTTACATTGTTTTAAACATTGTTATTATGCAACAATGCCAAACTGAACGTTAAATAAATCAGTGCGTTTGCAGTACAAATAAGAAAGGCTAAACACATGAAAAAAGGTGACTGCCGCCCTCAAAATCTAACGAAAACCAACAAAAAAAAACAAATGGACTAGAAAACTAGGTTCTGTAGGTTGAAATTTCCATATCATAATTACTAAGAAAAAATGGATTTCATCAATTTGGACCAAAAATATGTGATATCTACCCCAAAACAAAACTTGTTAATGATTCCTGCCAAGCTTTTCGGCCGTCTGAAGTCGTGATATCAAACGCAAAGCTCTTTCGCCAATCTAATCCCACCGACTAAGACTTCAAACGTTAAATGAAATAATTGAAAATTGTGCAGTAAGCAATACCTAACCTTCGAACTATTACTCGGTGGGATTAGCTTGGCGTTTGATATCACGACTTCACACGGCCAAAAAGCTTGGCGGGAATCCTTAACAAATTTTGTGTTGGGATAGATTACTACTAAGTACTACTGGTAACGCTTTTTTGTATCACGATAATAAATTCTTCCATGCGTGGATAAAGCTGGTTCTTAGCTCATTTACAAGTATTGCTCTGTAGATGTGCCCTTTTCATATGGACCTTCCTAATTGGTCAAGTGGTTCAGGAGTTGGAGCTCCAAACGGCCAAATTGATTGTTTTACGTTGTTTTAAAGATTGTTATTAGCCAACAATGCCAAACTGAACATTGAATAAATCCATTGATTTTGCTTTTCAATAATACAACAATGAACACAAGACTAAGAACACAACAATTACAGCATGAAATGCCAACAACACAACAATGCCAAGCTGACAAATAAATTTGTGTATTTGAAAGTAGATACTGCAATACTAATAAAAATATTAATGAAATGAAAAAGGTGACTGCTGTCCACAAAATCTGAAGAAAAAAATGGATTTCATCAATTTGGAGCAAAAATATCTGATATCTACCCCAAAACAAAACTTGTTAAGGATTCCCGCCAAGCTTTTTGGCCGAGTGAAGTCGTGATATCAAACGCCAAGCTAATTCCACTGAGTAATACCAGGGGTAGCATAAATATAAGAGGACGTGTACCTAAAGGACGTGTATATAATGCGCTCCTGGTAATACTTCAAACGTTAAATGAAATAATTGAAAATTGCGCAGTAAGTTATTTTCAGATATTTCATTTACCTTCGAACTATTACTCGGTGGGATTAGCTTGGCGTTTGATATCACGACCTCACACGGCCGAAAAGCTTGGCGGGAATCCTTAACAAGTTTTGTTTTGGGGTAGATCAAACACCTGCTTGTGTCGCCTGCCAAGATAAAACGATAACATCCAGATAAAATATATATATGAGCATGGCGACCATTACACACGTTGTGTCTTTACAGCAAAGGCAGTTTGGCTGTTTTCAGCCATCTCAGGATAAATAACAATGCGACAGAAAAGGCTGCAACTTGTTTGATCGAGAGACTTTGGTCATCTGACAGCTTAAAAGTCCCTGTTAGTGACACAGCTTAACATTTCTTGTTAAAAAAAACAACGTGAATAACGTTGATATTTCCCTAATTACTTACTACTTACTAGTAACGCTTTGTTTGTGTAACGAAAATAAATTCTTCCATGCGGTGAATAAAGCTGGTTCTTAGCTCCTTTTATAGGTATTGCTCTGTAGATGTGCCCTTTTCATATGGACCTTTCTAATTGGTCAAGTGGTTCAGGGTTTAGGGAGCTCCAAACGACCAAATTGATTGTTTTACATTGTTTTAAACATTGTTATTATGCAACAACGCCAAACTAAACATTAAATAAATCAGTGCGTCTGCAGTAGTAATAAGAAATACTAATCGTATGAAGAAGGTAACTGCTGTCCTCAAAATCTAACGAAAGCCAACCAATAAAAAAAAAAAAAAATGACCATAAAACTAGATTGTTGTTTCCATCTCATAATTGCTAAAAGAAAAAAAATGGATTTCGTCAATTTGGACCAAAAATATCTGATATCTACCCCAAAACAAAACTTGTTGGGGATTCCCGCCATGTTTATCGGCCGTGTGAAGTAGTGATATCAAACGCCAAGCTAATCCTACCGACTAAGACTTCAACGTTAAACAAAATAATTAAAAATTGCGCAGTTAGCAATTTTCATATATTTCATTTAACCTTCGAACTATTACTCTGTGGGGTTAGCTTGGCGAAAGACCTTGGCGTTTGATATCACGACTTCACACGGCCGAAAAGCTTGGTGGGAATCTTTAACAAGTTTTGTTTTGTGGTAGATTTGTATTTCGACTTGGATAGCAAGTTAACTACAAATTTTAGAAGAGGGGTATATTTAACAAATATGTTGTCAAACACGCATTAAGCTTAAATCAAGGGGTGGGGGGAATCAATAATTTTTTTCCATTAAAACTATATCAACAGAACACATTTTTCAATAAAGTTTGTTGTTTTATTTAAAAATCAGGTTTTGGCACCACAACCCTATAATATCAGACACCACCTCATTTGCGAGCTCCAAATTGAGTTCAAAGTTCAGTAGCCTACTTGGTTATTATTTTTTATTCGTATTTTTTGGAGGGGGGTAGGGGCTACGTAAATGAAATTGATGATTCCATTTCCAACCTTAATTAGTTTGGTTAGTCTCTTAAAAAAAATACCGTTGGTACCGGAGGAAGTACTGCCAAATTTTAAGAACCGTTAAATACCGAGTACAGCGGTACCTAGGCTGGTACCGGTACCGTTCACAAACATTTCTGGTACCGCCCAACACTAGTGAGCTGCTTACAATATGTTAAAACAAACACAAACAATTATAAACTACTTAAATTTGGTAATTACTTCCTAACTTGGCATTTGTAATGGATCGAAATAGGCTTTTGGTCAATTTTCGTAAAGCACGACCTTCTCTTCTGTAGCCTGTTCGACTGCTTTTAAATTGAAATGGATGCCTGTAGCTGCGGATTGTGGTTCCACCTTGTTACAAAGGCCAAAGAAGAGGTAAGGTCGTGGCTCATGAAAAGTTGGCAAAGCATATCTAGTAATGCTGTATCGGTTCCGATACCAGTGTACCATGGCACTGGTACCGTGACCAATACCCACAAATTTTACAGGTACTGGTGAAGCAGTAGGTAGTTATTGACAAGTTGATCACATAACGTGGACAAAATTTCTCTGTATTGTTTACATAATATACCATTGTGTGTGCTAGTTAATGTAGTTTTATGATTAATTAGTAAAAAAAAAAAAAATCAATAATCCCGAGAACAAATCGTTATTTTCTTGTTACCGTTCAAAACATAGATTTTTACCTGTGTTTTTTGCATTCTTCCCTGGAGGGTTTATGCCGCTTCAGATCGACCCAGCTTCGCAGCCCGGTGCGCGTGTGGGATGCACTCCTTTTATAAAATGGGACGACTAAGTCTGGCAGCCATCTTTTTTTCTCCAGCGCGACCATGAACGGTCCCTCCTCGCTTCTCTTTGTTTCGCTTCCACGCAAGCCCGCCATCCTCTGCCCACTATGGCCTCTTCACCCTCGGCGCCTTTACCCACTACGCCATCTCTACCCACTGCGCCCTCTTCACTCTCGGACCACCCGCTCACCGGCCACGCCATCTTGACCCGCTGCGCTCTTTTCACCCGGGGCTCATGCATCCTCGCCACGGCTGCACCATCCAAGTATCCACAACACGGCTGCACCATCCCCGGCAAGCCTCTCACCCGCTGTTCCGAACATCGTGGTCTGAACTTCGCCTGCTTCATCTTCGCCTGTTCAAGATTGCAACAATCGAACTTCGTTTTCACTACGGCTTAACCTGAACCACACCGAAGACCATTTTCCACGTTTCCTTCGCCTTCATCTTCACCCGCCACGCCACCTCAACCCACTAAGTCCTCTTCGCCTTCAGCCCTGGCATCTTCGCCCGTCACGCCAGCTTAATCACTACGCCCTCCTCGATCACGACTCGTGCATCTTCACCGGCCACGCCAACTCGACACGCTACGCCCTCTTTGCCCCGGCTCATACGTCTTCACTCTAACAAGACCATGGACGCCACTCACTGCTTCCCTGCCCTGCCAATCCATTGTCCTTTTTGGCAGCTGGCTCAGGTAACCCGCGTCAGAGGAGGCGGGCGAGAAATAAAACTAACACAGTTTCGTCGTATTCCACTCTGAGAACTTTGATTCTCCTTGCGAGAACAAGTTCTCCGATAGAATCTCCATTTCTTATTCGCAGAATCCTCCTCACTGTGTTACTTATGGCAAACCCAGATTAGAAAATGTGGCGCGGGGGCCAGCCTACTTACCAATTATGACAACAGCCCCTTCGTCTGCATATGCTGGAGCACCTGATCGGCCAATCTCGGTCATAGCTCCCTATTGTAATGATTACTAAACACGGAGGGGGACGACAAGTTCGCCAAGATGGCTGCGCCTTCTGCAAGCCGCCACTCCTGCTCCGACTATCGTTGTCTAAGCTTCGCCTGTCGTCTCCACCCATCTGCCTCTTTGCCTCCATCAGCTGCTGCTGGCTCCCATCGATGAATTTTCTGACGCTGTTCGTCTACCACGCTACCAGCCAGTCAACGTACTACTGGCCGCTGCGTGCATGCTCTCTCCACCGCAACCTGCTTCTCTAACATCACATTCCCCGGTTGACTTATCTGCGATTACGTTATTTTTCTTTTCATCGCATTTCATCAATGGTTTCTGCCGGCACAGCCTGTCTTCAACTGCCGCCTTCACCACGACAAATTCTTCCACCACAAAACAACGTCTTCACCACTTCAACGCACATCAAACAAAGATCGCTTCTCACACAGCCGGAACTCTAACCTCACCAGGGAACTCTTACCGAAGTGTCCTCTCCCTCAACTGCCTGCCTCCCTGGCCAGCAGCTGCTATCCGTCTCTCATTGTTGGATCATTTCCGCCGTTCATCGACCACACCACTAACCAGCCGACAAACTGTCTACCGTTCTGTACGTGTTCTCACCCCTGCACTAACAACACATGTCTCGATTTAGACTTATTCTGCCGTTGTGGGCGTTTTCTCTGGTCTGCTTCGCTTCGCCTTCGCCAACTTCGCACAGCCCTCGCCTGTTCAAGTCTGCCTCTGCTGCTCAATACCACTACCCATTCTTCACCTTCCCTCTCACCATGGGTTTTCACCGTTTCGTCCTCATTGTTCCCTACACGTCAGATCTAACAACCTCTTCGAAGATCGTCTTTACCACGACAAATCAAGAACTGCAGGACAAGACAACACCGCCCACGACGACACCACCTGTCAACCACTTCACCCCACCGGCCTACCACCTCGACTCCTGTGGTGGTACTATCAAACACCACTCGTCCTTCACCAGCCAACCAACCGACCGTCCTCCGCTGCGAAAGTGCCCTATCCCACACCAATGACAACACAAGGCCGAATTTGGATTAATCCACTGCTGCTCTGACCTTACTCTCACGTCCTTCGTAACACATTTCAGAGATCTCATTATCTGCAACGGGATCTCACTCCGCTTATCCATGACGTCACCACTTCCCAGATTAGGCTTAATCTGTTGTTGTGTGTGTCCCTCTTCACGCCACTTCGCTTCCCCTTCGGCGACTTTGCACGGCCTTCTCTCGATCAGGTCGACGTCACCCAAACACTACACTCTCTCAACTGGAACTGGGAAACCGCCAATCGATCCTTCCAATGACGTCCCCACAGAGTTCTCTCTGGTCAACACTTTCACCGCCAATTCAGCTTCATCATCTCCAATTTCAACGGTGCTCCAAAATTTTTGCTTTTGGGCTCCAGTGGACTTCCTCTCTCCCTTCAACAAGCGCAGACGTCACGAAAAGCCAAAAAAAAAAAAAACACAATTTAAAAAAAATTTCTAAGCTCACAGCATCAAGGTTATTCTCCAGCAACACACGAGCCATAAAGAACTCCTTCCCCGCTTCACCTCGTTCAAGACAATATTAAAAAAAAAATGAAGACCATCATACAAACATCCCGTCTCACAACAGAAAGAATCGCTGCAGGACTTCGACCTCTCAACACAACCCAAAACCATCAGCGCGCAAAGTCTGAATCACAACTCTTTCCAGCAGGTCCTTTGCGACCAAAGGCAAGAACTAGAGGTGGTAAATCTCAAACACCTTCCTTCCGCAAGCAAACTGCGACTTCGTCAGGAAACCATCACAAGCTAACCTTGAAGAACTAGAAAAGTACAATTGTGCAGGCATCATCTCAAAAAAGAAAGAAATTCACCCACACCTAGCCTGTGCCCGCCACCGTTCATGTGACTACTACCGTTGGCCGTGCTCCATCTGCAAGGTGATATCTCCCTCACAATGGGCTGCCATCCTTAAAATGAGACACAAAAGCGCTCGCAGGAAAATACAAATTCAAGAAAGTTTCTCTAACGCACCGCCAACACCTTGAAACACCACCAGTTTATCAGACATTGTGTCTGTGTCTCCCATAAGTTCGTTATCAGTGCCATCTCAACACTCATCAAGCTAACCGTGTTCACCCAAACTTTCACCCTCAAAATCATCCCTTGATCTTTCTCCCATAAAGGAGCCTTCGGAACATTCAACACTCTTAGAGGTGCCCGAACCATCAATGATTCCCTACAAAACAACGTCGAATATGCTTCCACTTCGGAAAGCCCTAATCATTCATCTCCATCCAATTCAACACCGAACAATTCGCCACAACTTCCCACAAGTCAAGGGGAAATCTCATCCGGAGATCAATCCAAAATCCAGTCTCCATGGGTGCCACCGGAATTATTTTCCTTGGAGAATCTAAAAAAAGAAAATCTCAAGGGCTACACCTCATCGGCAGCCAAAATAAAAAACTGAAGAAAAATGTAAAAGACTTACATACCGTAAAACCTTGTGCACAATTTACAACACACATCTGCAATCTGCACAGAAAACGATGACCTTACATCCAAAGTGCAAGAACAAGACAAACCATTGCCGAATTAAATAGGAATACGGATGTCGCAAACACAAAACCAAAGAAACCTGCATCAACACGTTTGTCAGCACCGAGCCTATGGCGCCTACAACACCAGACTATCAGCATCCCGCAGACCACACTACAGAAGAGCGCTGAAATGGCTACATAACAAACGGCCTCCCTCTTCTAAACAAATCGACCCCCACTACTTTTTGCCGGAAATACAAACACCTCCAACTCCTACCATACCACTAGATCCAGCCTCCGACTCGTCTGATTCCATCACCAAACAGTTAATGACACCCAGATGAAATATTGGCCATCAGCCACAATGAACCTGCCAAAACAAAATTCTCAACACAGTCGTTAGGCAGTTCGACGACAATGAACATTTCATTCCAGCCACACCCGCCATGAAACGTGTTCGAACTCAATCACCAGATCATTGCCTTGCCAATCCTGCAGATCGAAAGCTAAAGACTTCACCTTTAACTTCTCCATCAAGCCTTAAATTCACACCCGTTCCTGGACGTAAAAAAAAAAACAAAAAAAAAAAAAAGACATCCCGAAAGAGGACATTGTGGAAATCGGCCACACAAAAAAATAATAGTCGTCCCAACATCCACAATGTCCCCATTCCACAGCCGTCTAAACCACCTCATACTTCGTGGGTCAAAAATTTTCATGTGCTTCGTCATCACCACCATTCCTCTTGAAGATGATGATGACGGAAATCCGCTTCAATCGACCAACAGACAACATTCACACTGCCTCTACCAGCAAATCAATCCACTGAACTACAATCAACCATTTTCATCTCGTTTCCAATCTGCCATGAAGGGAATCAACCAAACATCAAGACATCAACCGAACAGATAATCAAACCTTTTTCAACCATCATCCTAAACTCTATTCCAACTTGGGCGGCCATCAGACCCCCACCTTATAAGCTGTACAAAATAGTCAAACTTCAGTTTCATAATTTTTATTTGATGAACACACTTTAAAGAGACTACTTATTAAGGCACATGATATTTTTAGAAATAAAACCAGGTTTTATAAAATTAGAAAGCGGTTGCTTATGTTAATTTTGTGTCAAAAACCGTATATGGGCAAAACTTCACAAATCGTAGTTATCCGGTAAAAAAAGATTATGCAGGAAAATTATGTAGAAATGATCAGTATAACGTGGGAAATTATGTAGAAATAATTAGTAATACGTGGGAGCCTCAAAATTAAGTTATAAAAACTTTTTTTTTTTTTATCAAACAGAGGGCTGTGGCTAACTTTAATGTTACATCAAAAACCTTTCTACGCCAAAGTTCCGCAAAACCTAAATTTTGGGAAAAAACCTAGATCAGGTCGAAAGTCTCTGGAAATGTTAAATACGCTAGAAAACAATATCCAAAAAAAGTGGCTGTAACAAAAATTGTTTCTGATAAAAACTTGTGCGAAATATTACTTGTGGGGGTCCCGCGAGACCCCCGTTGGTCATTCTAACAAGTACGATTCTTCCCTTGACTTTTCATCCAGATAAGTCATAGAGTCTGAGTGTCTGAGGGAACCAGCTGCAATCCTAGGGCACCCGCCACCACTTTCGACGAGGTCTACTGTGAGTGCAAAAAACAACGGTAATCTACGTTTCCGAATGGCAACTAGAAACAGTATTTTGCTGAAAATTGTTTCTACTGCCTGGAGGAAACGTACATTACCTGTACCCGCCCTGTCACCACCATGACTAAGCGAGAAGGGAAAAAAGATGGCAGCCACACTGAGTTAGCCCATTTTATAAAAGGAGTGCGTCACATATGCCCACTGGGTTGCGAAGCTGGGTGGATCTGAAGCGACGTAAAACGTCCAGAGAAGAATGGAAAAAACACAGGTAATGCATGTTCTCCAGGCAATAGAAACAATTTTCAGCCGACTGGCCAGAGGGCCGGCAAAATACTGTTTTTTTTATAGCTGTACTTTTTGGTGGTAGAAGCAATCTTTTCATGAGTGGCAGTATCGGCATCAGTATCAGTGCCGGATGGAAAAATGGAACCGGTTCAGCCTCATTAATATCTAGGTACGTTAACCATATAAGGACTGCATATGCGCTTTAAAATTTAACGGACTAGTAGAAAAATAATCGTAGCATCTCACCCACTTGAAGTAAGGGAATGAAACCTGTCATTTTATTTCTTTACTGAACTAGCCTTCATATCCCGTTTTTTATTTTTACTGTAATTAGCTGCAATTTTTTGAACTGACTGGCAGTAGAAAAACTGTTTATTTAAAACAAGAATGGCACACCCTTCCTTAAAGGGTTAAAAAAGGCAGTGTTGGGACATACCCTATTACCCCAAATATAAGACAAGTACCATTTTTGGGCTCGCATATTCCAAATAAATGGGCACGATTATAAACAGGCGACTTTCATAAGGCTTGATTTATTAGTTTGTATACTAGTAGATTCAGCTGATATTGGTTTCGAAGCCCAAAATTTAGAACTGCTTAACGAGACCATTTTTACGTCTTGTACGCTTGCATTTCAAAGGAAAGGATAGTGTTCATTCTAATAACCTTGCAATTTTTTGACAGTCTGGTTTACTGGTAGAAGGGTGCAGAACGACTGTCTTCATTAGGCTACCACATCATTGCTCACTTCGTCGTGATCGTTCATCTGCTATTTGAATGCAAAATGGAGCCATAGCCTCCAAAACTTGCAGAACGGTAAACCTTTCCTTGACACCGGGATCAAGGGAAGGGAATCATTTATCTTGAAGTTTTATCAACCTGAAGAAGATGAGGAAAAGTAGCATTCTCTGTAGGAGGTTCGGGGTTGTGTTCCGCACGTCCGTCTTCTCATATTCGTAATGAAGTGTTGACGATACAGCAATTTATTAAACTCGCCTCTCAGCAGAAACTGGATGCTTGGGTTTGAAGATCCCTGGATATTCATCAGCACAGTCTTCTAGGCTGTGGTGTTGAATAGCCAACACATCATTGTTAGAGTTGGACTTGAGGAGTGCCACAGAGTTGAGTTTCCTTGGGGTGAACTGCAATGCCATTCATTTCAATTTCATTCCTGGTGTCAGCCATGTGCTGCTTGACCCTCGTGCGTGTACCTTTTCTTGTCTATCCAACATAAACGGCATCACAGTCCCCACACGGAACTCTGCAAACACCTTCTAGGTGTTCTTAATGTACTTCAGTTCAGGGCTTCATCTGGTGGTCTTTCAGGTCCTTTGTGTTCTTGATGCCGAAAAAACTCACCATGTTACTTTGAATGTTCGAACAATAAATTAAGCTCAAATCCAAAAGTTTATAAAAAATACTTCTCAGTATTTGTGAAATTGTGAATTTTCGACAGGCAAATTGACAGAAACTAGGTGGGCCATTTTTGTCCTCCTATCTTTATCAGGCTCTCCTATTGTGATTTTTCTATTTACATAACTGCTGCAGCCACATCAACACCAGAGTCACTTCGCAATCACCATTAAAATCCGGCGGTCGTCGTAGCATGCTGTATTTAGAGGGTGGTGCTCTTACTGCTAGTTTACCGTGCTTTTCTTGCAAGTTTTTTACCCAACTCGTGACTGATTAAAAAATAAAAATTTTTAGAAATTTAAAATGGCAGGCTTTGAGGGGCCCTGCAAATTCATGAAAGGCCTCCTTTCTCCTAATTCGTGCTAGATTGAGTTAGGTAAAAAAAAAAAACTCACCGAAAAATGGCACGAAGCACAAGAAAGCGCGAAAAACGAGCGATAAGAGCACCACCCTCCAAATACAGCAGGCTACAACAACCGCCGGATTTGAATGTGATCGCGAAGTGAGTATGTTAGTATAGCTGCAGCAGTTATGTAAATAGAAAAATCACAATAGGAGAGCCTGATGAAGTCAGGAGGACAAAAACAATCCACCTAGTTTCTGCCAATTTGCCTGTTGAAAATTCACAATTTTGCCAATACGGAGAAGTATTTTTGTAAACTTTTGAGCGTCATCGTAAAAGGAATTTATTGTTCTTAAGTACACCTTCGGATCCACGAGTCTCCGAGGCAGTGCAGAAGAAAGGTGTTTGTGTTCCATCAACACGCTGCAACCACGATTAGGGAGACTGCACCTCACTTGGCAAAACTAGGTGATTTGGCCCAGTGCGTAAGCACATTTATCACCTCATATGTCCATTTCCTTAGAGTGAATGGTGGATAGGGACAGGGATAATTTTTTCCCTTACATCATTGAGACGTTTGCAGGTTCTATTCGAGCATCAATGACTACTTCCATTTTCAGTGTTTTAGTGCTGTAGGTCTGTAAGGGTTGCAAGTACTCTTGGATCATGGGTCCGCACCTCACTTTGTGCTTCTAGGTGATTTTTTCAGAGTCCATTCGCAGGGTAAAACATCTCAAATTTCCACTTCCGAAATTTGAATGGGGCTAAGGGAAGGGAACCATTTGTCTTGATGTTTTACAACCTGAAGAAGAGAAGGAAGCATTCTCTGTACGAGGTTCGGTGAGTTGCATTCCGAACGTGTCTTGCCATATTTGTAATGAAGTGTTGACAGAACAGCGTTCTTTCTTATTCCCATTGTTTCATTGACCTCCTTTAATATGTTATGTTTATTTCTCTTGGCTCACGTCGAGTCGTTAATCTTAACTTTTGAGTTATGCAAGGCGGGGGATCAAGGGTTATCAGAGTCCACCCTTTACATCAGCAAAGATGGTCGTCTCCTCTTCAGTAAGGACGGAGTTTTTACACGATTCCACGATCGTGGAAAATTATCATCTTGCCCAAAAACGTTGAATAACACTTTCTGTCGAAGAGTAAAACGTTGGTTACAGAGTCTAGG
>JAHWFP010011045.1:0-21068 GCA_023313725.1 Lithobius niger | reverse complement strand
ATAATTTTACAACTAAGCTACGGAAAATCGTGATTAAAGATTCAACGTATCTTAACAGCACGTACGTAAGTAAACGCCTGCTGTTTGTTCAAAATGATATTATCTTGTATAGTTTATTGCTGTCACGTGAATGAGAGTGATACGATGACGAATCGTTCTGGTGACGATTTTGGGTTAAAAATGATACTAATTCGTGTCGTGTGGAAACAATGAGTTACTTTTGCTTAAAGGGGTATACCTCCCAGCGCCATTTTTCTCGGTCCACCACATCAAGTACGGCCCCAAAGGTCTATTTACTTACCGTTAGTCAATCCCTCGGTAAAAATCCGTTTTAAAATGTGGCGTTTAGGAGATTTTCTGTTGAATAGTTGTTAACTTTATTTACTGTATCTCGCAGTATATGATCCTTTGCACGCTTACAATAATCATGACGTTTCATCTCTGTGTGTGCATGTACTAATTTTATAATAATTACCATGAGATCAAAAATCTAAAAGACTAATGCGGTAAAAATAAAAATTAATTATTCCAATAGATCCTCGAAGCAAAATTATAAGATACTAGCCTAGAAAATTATAAACTGTGATGTTAAAATACGAGAATCATTCCGGTTTGTGACGACACAATCTTTAACTTGATGCTGTTTCGTGTACTATTCCCAAAGCCAACCGAGATAGCAGCTACGTTCCTCGCTGCGAGGAACGCAGCTATGCCACCCCAGCCGACTTTATCGCTGGCAAATACGCGGATGGCGATCGACGCGTGGAACGCGGAATGTTATAAGGCAGGCCGGATGTACATTTAAACCAACAGTGTTAATTTTCAAAGGTACCCGTTATGAGACCGGAAAATGAGCCCGGGTCTTTGGACTGAGCCTCCAATGGACTTGTCCTCTATACTCGCTTGACACATCTCCGCTAACTTGCCATATGAATGTATGGTGGAGTACAATACTATAACTTTTCAAAGTTCAAAAGACTTCCACCAGCTAAAAATAATAAACAACACAAAATGAATGTAACACATTTTTTAGCTTCTTTCACATTAACATGTGACTTTTAGGGCAAGTCGACTTTTAGGGCTAGACTTTGAGGGCAGACATAAAAAACTTAAATCCCGACGTACACCTTGAACCTTGTGAGTTAGTACGTTAGTTAATTCAATTAGAAAATAAAATACCCGTTGTCTGTTCGTGATAAAACTGATTCGTTTCAATAATCAAGTTAGTTTCTTTGCATTGCTCTTCCACCACACGTCGCTAAATTTTCTTCTTTCCTGAATGTAATTTTTTTTCAAGTGTGTCAGCTCGTTTTTGGTGTCATTGCATGTTCGCTCTGTGTGTTTTTTAACTTGTGCTTGACGATCTAGTTGTATGAAAAAATAGTTCTAATTTTTTTTAGGGAGTGCAAAAAAACTACTTACAGTTGAGGGTTAGTGTTGAGGAGAAGCAAGTGTTAAAAGTTTATAGTCGAAAAACATCATCTTATTGAAAATATAGTAATGTTTCCACAAAAAAACTGGTGTAGTGAAGAAGTCCATCGTGGCTGAGTAGTGAGAGAGCTAAGCCGGGTTGCTAGAGGTTTTTCGGATCTCGTCGAACTCCTGGAAAGGGGACGTTGACAAACTCCCCGCCAGGACAGCGGCTATGGGAACTATTCTGGCCAATTATGGACAATCTTTCGTCCCCTACGATGATCGGTGGTTTCCCAGAGTGAATCCCCGGGTTGGCACCTCCCCTTTACCAGATATTTCTTCTTCTATAAAAGTCTGGTAATGTTCAAAATTGAGCCGGTTCAGCAACACGTGCATTGAGTTGCTTCGATTGACTTAGGCTTCAAGAATTAATTTTAAAAAATAAATAAGCAAATAAATAAAAATAATACAGATCCGTCTAAATCTAAGAAACTCAGGAGGAAGAACTACTACTGCGTAATTTTTCACCAGACGCATTTTCTTCAACCAAGACGGTTAGGGTACGAGATATGAAAACCTACAAGGGCTTCACATTTTTGTATTTTCATAATTTAGGGACAAGCCATGGTAGGCAGAGTGAACTTTTCATCCGGCGCTTGGCTGTCTTTCTGTTAGTTAGCGCTCACATAACATTTGAACATGTTGTCCGATTCATTTTCTCAGTTTCGAATAGATCCCCTATAGAGCAGTGACACGACGTATAGTATTATTGTATATAACTCTATGCCGGAGCGTTAATGGGTTAGCTGCAAGGGGCACTGCAGAGAAACCAGAAGGGCGTCATACTGAAGCCGATGCTGTGAAGAGTGATTTCTTAGACCTAAAACGAGCGATTTTTGTTGTTGGAGAAAACAACGTTAATTTAAGCTTAAGAAATCCGCTCTTCCGTTGTTTTTCCCTCCATTTTTATTTAGTGCACCTTGTAGTTATGCCCTCCAAATCCCATACTGGTGCCAATATGGTGGCAAATGTCACTGCTCTATAGATAGTCGGTAGCTGCTCACGCCATCGATCGTACTGTTGTCATCGTTTTCGGTTTTTTTTTTCTGATTATTACTCCTTTTGACGCGGAAAGACGAATGTTGAGTACGAGTCGTAGGTTATTTCAAGTTTGCGTGTCTGTTCATTCAATATAAAGAAAAATAAAATACGCGTAGCCTCTTCGTGTTAAACTGATTTGCTCCAAGAATCACGATTTTATTTACTTTTTTTTTTTGCATTGATGTTTCCAACCACGCGTCACCAACAAATCGAGAAACCACAGAGTAAACAAATTAAAAAAAAAAAAAAACCTATAATTGAAAAGGCTTAACCGTTCCTTCTTCCCGCAGATTATAATTATAATTTTCAAATGTGTGCTTAACTTGTGTCTGGTGTATACGGACATTCGTCGGGGCTACTGTTTTTAACTTGTGTCTAATAAGACTGGTGAAAAGATAAAGAATTTATCTGATAACTTTCCGAAGGGCAATTGTCCACAGTGAGGCTTTTTTAACTTGCTAGAACGTATATCTCGAAAACCACTGGCCTGAGTTGCAATCCATATTTTTCACCGACGACTGCTCTTAGCCTTAACATGCAAATATCATCAGTATGTAGGGCTATAAGATGTTGTCCAGAATTGAACCCATAGCTACTAAAGGGGGCCGCCACACTATCAGTGGCGTCAGTCATGACAGACGAGGAAAACCTTAAATCAAAGATTCAAAATAACAGTGTTTGACATAAAAAAGTTTGTGAATTAATTGCTTCACTTGGGTGCGAAGCCAGCGTGGGAAAGCTGTTTCACAAAAAAAAATTAAACACGACGGAAAGCCAACTGGGTTCAAATCCCCGCTCAGGCAGTCTGATATTAAGTCCAAAGGCAACGTAAATGTTTGCATCTGTATTTTTTTACCAAAAAATAGCATTTTTTAAAGTTTATTTTAATAGTGAGAAAGAATGAACCTAAAATTAAAAAGTGGCTGCATCGACTATATAGTCGCAACAGGTCTTCTGTACACTTCCGCCCACGTCCACACTGCAACAGCGATCGCTATTATATAATCTAGTAACCATTACAATTGCAGGTTCAAAATGCATGTGGTAGCTTTTTAGGCCTAATTTTAGACTTTAGGCGTAATTGTCAAGCTTTAAGCCTAATTTTTGTACCGTTTTAATTTCGTAAGTACCAGTTAAGGGAGTTGGCCCATTAGGTTCGAGAGTTGGCCTCTTCATTAATATAACACGGTGTCGAGAGTTTTTTTTTAATGTAGTTATTATTTGCGTCGTTAACGAAATCCTTGTTTTTTTTACGGTTGCGTGTCTTTTAATGCGACAATCAAATGTTATTATGTCATTGAGTTCCGTTGGGACAGCCTATTTGCCATATGGAAGCAATGTTGTTTTAACTTTCGTCTACTAGACTATAAACTGCGAGGGACGGACAAAGTCATTGCTATGGAGTCTTAGGGATGTTTTTAAAGTCAGCGGCTTGCGATCCGCTTGGAAGCGAGGCAAGCTTTCCCGTGTTTTAATTCAAGCCGCTTGCCGCTGAGAAACTTTTCCGTCGTTTTTAAAGCCAGCCAGCCGCTGGCGAGCCAAGTAAGCGAGGAAAACGGGTGCTGAGTGGCTGAGTTCGCTAAGCTTACGCAACCAATATGGGACACGATGTGCGCATGCGCCATTGCCGCGGAGCAACAATCGGCAACAATCATCATACAATCGATAAATCTACATGATACGTGCGTGATAAGTACGATATTGGTAGCTGCCAGCAGCTCAATTGATTAGTCTTTACTCTCATCAGCTTAAACGCTACTAATAATGCGATAAAACAGAAAAAGGAGATATAATAACTGATTTTGTTACTGTCGGCCATGTTTGTGCTTAGTAAACTTCAAATAATGTCGTTTTTAATCTCAGCTTGAAAATGGGAAAAGCGAAGGAAGCCGAGACCAAGCAACTCAGCGCTCAGCAAGCAAGCCGCTGACTTTAAAAACATCCCTCTTGTTGCTGGTTCAAAAGTTATAAAACGTTATAGTTTCAAAAGAAAAAACTACATTTTTTTGTCAGTTTCACTAAACAGAACACGTTAATTTTGGCTTCAGTTGACTTAAAAAATTTCTAGAAATTTTGGGCTTTTCATTCGACCAGTCTTACAATGGACTTAAAAGACACGTGTGTCGCCAGCCAAGATAAATGATAACATCCATAAAATATATACATATATATGAGCGTGGTGGCCACTAGACACATTGCATTTTTACAGGAAAAGGTATACAGTTTGGCTGTTTTCAGGCTTGTGATGATAAATAACAATGCGACAGAAAAGGCTGAATCTTGTTTGATCGGGAGACTTTGTTTGCCTAACAACATAAAAGTCACTGTAAGTGACACAGTTTACTCTGTTCGTGTTGAAATACGACGTGAATAACGTTGATATTTCCCTAATCTAGACACACGCTAGTATGTCGTGCCAAGTAAGGCAACAAACATCACAACAAACATCACATCAATTCAATTGTCGAGGTTGTAAACATTGTAGCGCGACGCCATAGCGTCAGTGTCTTATATCTTGAAGCATAGTTGGGCACATTTCAGGTACTTGGGGGGAAAAATAATAATGCGGTACAAAAGCTTAAATTGTGTTGAAATCAAGAGCAATGACCCACCTGACAAAAATTAACTCGTGTAGGAATGCCAGCTAAGCTGCTGCAAAATCTGACCCTCAATAACGTTGAAAATGTGTTCCTAGTTACTAGATAGCTATTAGCTAGTCCGCTAATCCCTATGTTAAATCCCATAGGGTGATTATTCATCGAAACCGAGATAACGGCAAGACTTCCAGCTATGAAATTGGATGAATGGGTGCAGTATGATACGAACTGCGTACCTTTTATGGTTTGGAGCCTGGGGGCGCAACGGGGATGGCGTGGGAGGGTCGTAAGTACGAAAATATTGTTATGACCATTGTTAGTATTGTCGGCATCGTGTCTCATTGGACGGCCAAAGTTCGGACAATGACAACATGTATACTGACGTGCGTGCCTAGACACACACTAGTGTACCACGATATATCTAAACAACGTTGCCAAAGAAATTGTATTCACGTCCAATTCATGAAAAATAAACCAACTGTAAAAACAAAGCAAAATAAACAAAGCCAAAAATTGGTAAAGAGGCCACCAAGTTGAGAGTGGTTCGGCCCTTCAAAGGAGTGATATCAACACACCGAAACTAACTAAATAAAACAAATTACAACAAAATTAAAACCAAACCAAAATCCGAAAGAGATGATTAAGTTGAGAATGGTTCGGCCTATTATAGGCAGAAAGTAGTAGCAAACCGTTGAAAACCAATTTCTTGTTGACGTGGCACATTATTACAAATCTGCACGGTAGTGGAGTTGAGTAAATACACAATTAAAAAAAAAAAGACTGATATATCAAAAACCAAAACTGGTAAAAGGGGCGGCCAAATTCCGAATGGTTCGGCGCTTCAAAGGAATGATATCAACACACCAAAACATTCGTCAAGTTATGCGCACCGCTTAATAGTTCGAAGGTTACATGAAAACTAGAACATTGCTACTTTCGGTAGCAATGTTCAAGTTTTCATTTAACGTGCAAACTATTATTCGGTGCGCTTAACTTGACGAATGTTTTGGTGTGTTGCTATCAATCCTTTGAAGGGCCGAACCATTCGGAACTTGGCGGCCCCTTTTACCAGATTTGGTTTTTGATATATGATTACTAGCTACTGGCTACTGACTAACGCCATTTATGTTTCACGAAAATAAATTCTTCCATGCGGTGAATAAAATTCGTTCTTAGCTCATTTTATAGGTATTGCTCCGGAGATGAGCCCTTTCATGATATCTCTTCTAATTGGTCAAGTGGTTGAGGAGTTAGGGGACCTCTAAACGACTAAATGGATTGTTTTACATTGTTTTACATTGTTATTATAATGCCAGTCAACAAAAGCCAGCTGCACGACGTAGTCTGAATCATACAAAATTCCCACAAAGGTAAAGGGACCCATCAAGTTTTTGCCATGGAAAGTATTGATATTAAAGCCAAAATGCCTGCTATCAAGTTTGTGGTCCGAACCGTGATCACTCAAGTTTAACTGACAACACCGAGTTGTCAGTTAAGGTTGAGTGATCAGGGTTGGGGCGGAAAACTTGGCTGCAGCCATTTTGGCTCTGGTATCACTACTTTCCATGGCCAAACTTAATGGGTCCCTTTATCCTTATGGGGGTTTTGGTATGTTATCACCCCTTTTGGTCGTTTTATGGTTTTCTTTAGTATAAGCATTGATTGTGAGCTCCTTATGAAAATATAATTGTAAATCGTTTCTTGAACAGCCTGAAGAAAATCGTAACTTTGATATAATTAATGGTCGCTGATTAATTTTATTTCCAATAAAGTGGCCGTTGCATTCATGTGATTGTAAAACAACTGAGCACGACTAAGTTAGTTTCGTTTAGTTTAGGTTTATCTAGATTATTTTTCTGTTTTTTTGTTTTTTGTTTTTTTATTCAAGGAGCGGTAACCCTGCACGGATTTTCTTCCCTATAAACAGTTTTAGTAGACGATGATATTATGGAGGACAATGAAGGACAATTAGTTTGACAAGAGATGGCGTGTTCCCAACATTCACGAAAATAGCATTAAAAATTATTACAATCTTTGGATTTAAAACATCCCCAAACGTAAAACCATAAAAGGCACCTATTGGAGTCAAACGTAAACTGTATGTCAAATTTCAAGCATATCTGTCGCATAAATTATTTTGTCTGAGTAGAATTAGCTAGTAGTAAGTAATTAGCATGAAATCAACAATGTTGAGGTACCTTTTTCGCGTTGAAATCTTTTATGCACAGCTCTGAAACAGCATTTTCTGTTGTCTACTTGGTAAACCCTGTCGATCTATACAATTTCCAAAGCTTTCTGTCGCATTAATATTTAGCAATCAATACCAGAAAACGGCGGTTTAATGTCTCGGGTAAGAGAAGCAGTAGCTAACTGAAGCCCAAACACTGAAATTGAAATTGTTTATTATGCCCATAGCCCAAGGCCAAGCGCCCAATCGCAAACCAAGCTACACCACACAATACCGATACACCACAAGCTACTGTACATTGATAACCACGAAACACCACACTCCGTACCACTTATTACCCACAAAACACTACCTTATACGCAACTTCCCACCCTTACCGGTATTCCAGATTACGCAGTATCCCAGTTTACATGGCCTGATTCTGAGTTGCGTGTCCTGGTAGCCCATCCGCTCATAACTGAGAAACTGAGGGAAACTGAGGTGATCGGATAAAAGGACAGTGGGGAGGTCTACACGTATATTCCTGACCTCCTTACAAACTGTGCAAACGCACGCAGTCGTTGCACCAACGACGGACATATTGTCCAAGAGAGGAGATCTGCAACAGTTGGGTTGCCCAAAGACTGTTGTTGTTGTTGTTTTATTTACAGAGCTTAACCCATTGGGTCACCAGCCCCCAGCAACAAAACAATTATACACAATAAATATCTAGCTACAACAACCTAATAACAAATATGTCCATGGTTACAAAACTATTTACAAAAACCTTCCAGACATTGAACAGAACTTCACAACTGAGCGTAAATTATTGCTGTTAAACTGCCCCGCATGCGGCGAAACACCAAGAACTTCTAGGAGTGTCGAAGCACGGAAAAGTGAAAGTCGCTGCTGGCTGTACGATACGCACTCCATCAGAAATGCCACCGGGTCGTTGCCCCCACGACTTACGTTCCTGAGAAACGACCGCAAAAGTTGCGCCTGTGCCCTGTGCACTAAAGGAACCACCCCCGCCTATACCCGAAATTGCAGTCTTGAGCTGACACCCAACCACCGTGCGAAGACATGTGTTCACACTTCCCTGCAAGTCCGTCAACCTTCTCTCTGGTCCTGAGGCCAGGAACGGCAACCGGTAATCAGTCATGGCTTGGATGTAAGATTCAAACACCTTATGAAGAAGAAGCCGACATGCACCACCCAGCCTCTGCAGGATCCTCGAGCGTGCTACAACAGCATTCTTCAATTCGCGAACCTCTCTTGTCCAATCTAGGTTTGAGCTTAGCCACACCCCTAAGTACTTTGCCTCGCGCACACTGTGTACATCCACACCAGCCACACGCAAGCTAACCTGTTGCCCCTGCCACTTGGAGAAAACAACGATCGACGTCTTCAATGGGGCTAGTTCAAGTCCAACGGTACCCAGCCAAGATTCCACCAGGACAATCACTTTTTGCAAGGACTCCTGAATGTCATGAATGTTTGGACCCAACAACAACACTGCCACATCATCCGCGAAAGCCGCGACATTACAGTGCGGATCCACCTCGCACAACAGGCCGTTCAGCAGAATTGCAAACAAAACCGGGCCCAGGCACTCCCTTGCGGCAAACCACGACTAGTTTTCCTTGCCGAAGAATAATTATTGCCTACCCTCGTGACAAAACTGCGGTCGGATAAGAATGCCCTGAGAAAATCCAAAATCGGTGCACTGACCCCAACTGAAGACAGCGCTGTCCACAGAGAATCCAGAACAACTCTATCGTATGCTGCTTTTATGTCGAAGAATACAGCAACCAGAAAACAGTCCGAAGCCCAGGCCTCCCTTACCCCATTTTCCAGGTACAAGATTGCATCCTGTGCACTCCTTCCCTGCCTAAAGCCAAACTGAGTAGGGTGAAATGCACCCCGGCTCTCCAGGAACCAAGACAACCTGCGTTGGACAACAACACTGATAATGAACAACAAGACTGATAATGAACAACAACAATTGAACAACGACAATCAGACGGCAATAATTAGACGCCACCAATCCAACAATCTGAACTTGATGGGCGGAGTGCTAGCGCACTTCTAGATAAAAAGGGTTTTGGACTGTGTAAAGGCTGTTTCGTTTGTGCAAGAAGCTCCTTACGCAATGTTTTATAACAATACACGACATTAAAAGAATGCCTATCGGCAAATAATGCTAATCAGCAAACACCAGTAAAATGAACATTACATAAATCCGTGCGTTTGCAAGGAGATACTACAATTCTAATAAGAAATACGAATCATGTGAAAAAAGGTGACTGCTGTCCTGAAAATGGAACGAAAGCCAATAAAAATAAAGAAATGGACTAGAAAATTAGATTGGTGTTTCCATCTAATAATTACTAAGAAAAAAATGGAGTTCATCAATTTGAACCAAAAACATCTCATATTTACCCCAAAACAAAACTCGTTAAGGATTCCCGCCAAGGTTTTCGGCCGTGTGGAGTCGTGATATCAAACGCCGAGCTCTTTCGCCAAACTAATCTCGCCGACTAAGACTTCAAACGTTAAATGAAATAATTGAAAATTGCGCAGTAAGCAATTTTCATATATTTTACTTAAACCTTCGAACTATTACTCGGTGGGATCAGCTTGGCGAAAGAGCTTGGCGTTTGATGTCACGACTTCACACTGCCGAAATGCTTGGCGGGAATCCACAACAAGTTTTGATTTGGGGTGGACATACTACTACACTACGTGCTAAATTTAGCTCTCAACGATGTAAAACAAAGAGATTTGGAAAAATGCGAACAAAAAACCAGTGAGTAGAAGTACGTTTTAAACTATAAACGGAAAAAAATTACAATTTGTATAAAAGTTATGACTTCTGGCATACTGCCTTACTGCTAAAGGGCGCGTTTACGCAACAAGTCATTCTCGCTCGTCGAAAGTTATTTGCTAGTCAGCCGTTATTTATTTATGATTAATTTCCCGTTGCTACTAAATGAATGCGGTAATAGATAACAAGTTGTATGTATTATAAATAACAACACGGATAAAGAACAAAGTGCTACAGTAATTTTAAACACTGCTACAAGATTGTTGTCATTTCACGCTATTTCCGAAATTGCTATTCTCCCGCAAAGTACAGCTTCTGTAGCAATGATCAAACGTCGGTAGAATAAATAGCTTCTCGCAGCGACAATTCAAAATCCAACATGGCGTCCATTTCGTGGCTATCGAATCGAAGACAAACCAACGAATGCCGGCGTATAAAAAAACATTCCGTCGTCTTTTACTGCAGTAAAAATTGTTTTCTTGTTGTCATAAATCGACGCTCAAATGTTGCAAGCATCGTACGCCGTGTCACGAGGCACGAGGAAAAGATTTGCGTCTGCGTCGTTGCCATGGTTACTAATACGCGTATACAACTCGAAAGCCGCATACTCCGGTAAAGGCGAGAAGCAGCCATCAGATTTAGTATTGATCAAGTAAAAGCTAGTGAGCGAGAAAACTGTCGTGGCGTAAACGAGCCCTTAGTTATGGTATTCTTTCTACGTCGAGTAGAATCAAGGTAACCACTATCGTCAAAGTCGCCAATTTTAGTTTTAATATAGAAAAGCATTTTAAAGAAAGTTTGTTCATATTTTTTCAAATTTTCAAATCTTTTTCTAATTTTCTAATTTTTTCAAATTTTCAAATTTTTTTCAAATTTTCTCAAATCTCGCTCTTTAGTAAGAGTGGCCTAATGAAAAGCCCAAACTGTAGTAGAAATATTAAAAGCAATTGAAGCCAAAAATAACGTGTCATATTTTGCAGTGAAACTGAAAACTTTTGTTTCATTTTTTAAAACTACAATGTCGCGTAACGTCTGAACCAGCAACAAGTTTTTAATTTTCGGTCCACTTTTTTGAATGCTATATATACAGGCAATCGTCTAAAATTAAGCTGTATCAGGGGATTATGACGCGACATCTCGCACGATCTACGCGATTAGTACATGCGACAGGGTGTTTTTTCCTAACCTGAGTTACATAGGTCAATTTTCAAAGGCACCCCATGCATGCCAATTTGACTTACAGCTAAAAGCTAAGACGTAAGAATTTGCAGCTATGGCTAAGCTGAAAAAGGGTTTACTTTGAAACCAATTACTATAATTTGAGAATCTTTGAACGTCATGTTTTGAAAAATGGTGGAAAGTGGGAAAAATAGAACGTTTAGCAGGTGGAGTCTAAAACCTATAAACATTGCAGCCGATGTCAAAATTTAGCTAAGTGTATAGTTGTAATTATTGTGGGAAAAAATCTGTTCTGAAATTGGCTCAGTTTGATACCTGAGGCCTCGTTTTTATCCCATGCCAAATAAGTGAAGGGCCTGCACTAAGTGGGGAAAAAAACCGACTTTCAGCGTAAAATTAGGCCTAAAACATACCAAACGGCTAAAAAGTCATCTGATAGCAGTCATCTGAGCGCAGCCACCAACCGTGGGATCAACTTTGATCGGGAAAAGGGTTAAAAACAACGTTCATGGACATTGGACGTCGCTAATCGAACAAAACAAAACGGTTGTACATTTGTCACATCAGAAATATAAACCATAAGTAAGGAGATTGACAGGCCCTAAACAGAACTATTATTAGCATAAAATCCACAAATACTGACAAAAAACAAATCCCATAAACAGTCTGTCTGCCGAAAGTGAGCACGATTTATTTTTTTAAGTTTGATTTACAGATTATATATTTGTTCGTCCACTTGCTTTGCAAAACTGTTCGTTTTGTTTTGTTGGGAGTCAAAATTGAATAAGAGCAGCCGAATCAAGAGCCAAAAAGTAAAAAAAAAATTATAACCATAAACTGAAACCAAAAAAATAACGTATCACGGTAATGGAGTAGGGGTAACGGAGATAAGCATCACATGCACGCAGACACGGACAGTGAACTCACGCAAACCGGAAGTCACATCATAGGTCAAAGCGGCCCTCCACCCAGATGGGGGTCAAGGTCAATGATCAAGGTCAATGTCCCCAAGGTCAAGGGTCACGGCCATCAAGGTCACCAAGGTCAAGGTTGTCAAGGTCAAGGTCACGGTCCATCACCAACTCACATCCCCCTTTCAACCCAAATCATGTAAATTGTAATACAGTAATACATTACTCCTAAATGTGAAAAAATATGATATATATCAGATATGTCTCATAAATATCCGATATATGATTTACATAAATATCATGATACTTTCGAACAAATAAATTGAGTTAAAATACTTTATTCAATGGACATTGCTCCCACTCTATTGCTCCCCGACCGGGTGTGCCACATTTTCCATGTGCCACACTTTCCATGTGCAAAACGTGAAACGAAAAATCGAAATAAAATCCTTTTTTAATTACAATCCATTGTCGGGGCTTATCAATAAATAAATACAGATGCGAATCTATTTACATTGCCTTTTACCCTTATCGAGCCAATCGGCGGTTAATGACTTATTTATAAAACGATCTGAGAACGCATCCGCGTAGCTAGACAGAAAAAATAATATGTTTGCGTTCTACCGACTCGTAGAGTATACACACACAGACGATTAGTACGAAAGTTCGTCTGATTCCTTTCATAAAAATTTTAAAAGTTTTACAGGTTTAAAAATGAAATTTCCCTCCGCCCACAATCTCCATATTTTAGTCTTGCAAGGGTTCATTTTTGCCCAACTATACTAGTTTTAGGAAACGAATTAATTTGAGCGACCCTACTATTGCCCACTAGGGGTGCCTCCGAAAATTAATACCGTTGGAAAAGCAAAAGTAAAACTCGGCATTTCCACACGTCACGAATTGACAGCGGTTTTTAACCCAAAATCGTCACCAGAACGCTCCGTCATCGCGTCGACTCTCGTTCACGTGACAGCAATAAACTACAAGATAGTATTATTTTGAACAAACAGCAGGAATTTATTTACGTACACTGCAAAAATAGCGTTGCGAGTTACAACACATACATAACCCTAAAACTCGTCGCCGTTATAAGGACGTTCTGGGTCTTATAATGAGGTTTTAGGCCACCTGCGCACTGAGCGATTTGGCCGCGCGGCCAGGTTGCTGCAGCCAATGAAAATGATTAGTGCGTGGTTTTACATAAACGGTAAGCATTCTCATTGGCTGCAGCGAATGGCTGCGCGGCAAAGTCGCTCAGTGCGCGGGCAGCTTTAGGTGTTGCAAAACATAAAGTCTAAAATCTATCTTCCAAGGACGAATATTTGTAGATGTTGCCAGTTAAAACGTCTGCAGAATAGGTGTTGTAAACCACAACGTCTATAGGTTTGGTAAAAAACACCGTCAATACGTGTTGTAAACCACAGCATCTGTAGGTGTTGTAAATCGAAACGTCTATAGGTGTTGTAAACCACAACGTCTATAGGTGTTGTAAACCACAATGTCTATATAGGTGTTGCAAACCACAACGTCTGTAGGTATTGCAAACCACAACGTTTATAGGTGTTGTAAACCACAACGCCTACATGTTGTAAACCACAACGCCTACATGTTGTAAACCACAGCATCTGTAGGTGTTGTAAACCAAAACGTCTATAGGTGTTGCAACCCACAAGGTGTTGTCAACCACAACGCCTAAAACACCTAACAAGGCACTGAATGACGTCACAAGTATCAGTAAACGTTCTGCTTAACATAATACGTCAAGGATGAATGTGCAAGTTTTGGATATTTTATTATAGTCCAGCTTTGAAAAGATTTTCAGTCTTTGGATGAAAATACTGTCGACGTCACTAAACTACCAGTTTGATAAAGTAAAATTGTGCCTGGATTTTATTATTCATTACCACGTGCAATGGCTGTTTGCCGTGACGTCACCACGAGTTAGCCAATGACGAACGAGAACCACGGCTGTTTGGCCGTCTGAATGGACTAGCCCAGTCACGTGAGATGTACGTCACAACAAACAGCCACGGCGCATGGTATATGTTTTTGCTAATAATTTAATCATGCAAACAAAAATTGCAGTCCTTTAGTTTTATAGCCAAACTGAAGCCTTTAGGCTCTGAATGGATTTGCAAAATTCTTTTTTTTTAATTTTATATTGCTTTAAAAACTGTTGTTCAACCATTTCTATGAAAACCGGAAATTCAGATGGTAAACACGCTAGTAAGCTGAACCTCAAACAGAAGCCTCGAGTGTAGCCGTTATACTAATGTCCAGCAAGTCTTTGGTTACGTTTGACACTGATGTGTAGTTAAACCATCAATATCAGTAAATGTTTGCCTTCCCCTTAATTCATTCAAAACTTTTCTGAATTACGGATGAATTAATAAAAAGTACTCAAGCAATCCGATAAGCACAACAAATGTACAGTTGCGGCTGAAAGTGGTGTTTTTGAAATGCCCGTTTATTATCTGTGTGTTTGCAAGGCTACCTAGACGTAAAGGCTGAAACGTTAGAAATTCGACGGGTCGTCCAGTTAGCCACCGATTCTGCCACAGTCGCGTTACTTATACTCCAAACATGAACTGCTCTCTAACATGCGGACTGAACTGTAAAAGGTACGTGTGACACGCGATACCCGGATTTTAAACTTAAAATACTGCATTGACACCAAATAATTAAACTTTAACAACAATGGCTTCATGCTACGTACCTATTTGTTCACTCGACGACAAAACAAAGCCTCCGGAGGTTTAATTTCATGAATTGCAAGCATAAGAACAACCAAGGGACGTGTGCATTGCACTGTATGATACGCTCCGGCGTTTTCAATTCTCATTAAAAATGTGTTAAACGATCCATTGACGTAGCAGTAAATCATCCGAAGACTTCAAGAATAGTCACCATTACCGTAAAATAATGTTCGTTTAGCGCTGCAACACCAGTAAATCCAATAATGAGAAGATATCACGTTTTTGTGCATCCCACTAACACTAATCAATGCTACGATTGGGGTTTTTCGTTCTTCGTGCTTTCAGTTCAGCGCAACGCTTCCACGACGCGTCTAGCATGCTACGTGAAACCGAGCGTTAAGCCTTTACGTCTAGGTAGCCTTGGTGTTTGGACAATACAGTCAGCTTCTTGACTCGTGATCCTCATTGGCCCCGTGAGCGGGTAGGGTGAGCAATCAGCTGTAACCCTTCCCGCCGACTTTTCAAAATAACGAAACACAGCTTGAGGTACATGACTTATGGCATAACGCAATAAAGGCGTTATAGGTGTCATAAAACGCAACGGCTACTGTCATAACGCAGCCATTTTTACCACAACGTGTTGTAAAAATGAGACAAACATCTGTGATAGTCGTCTATTTTTACAGTGTACTTGCTGTGAATCACGATTTTCTAAAGCTTATTTGTAGAAACATGAACGCAACATAAACTCGCCCACCTAACACAGTGAATCAATACAAATAAATACAACGTCTCCCCCCCCCCCCCCCCCGCCGCCCTTGTTTCTATCGCTTTTCTGATTGGTCGATAGTCGATTCGTTTGCAGTGCTACCCTCCAGTCCCACCAGTTACCCTCAGGAACCAAGCTTGGCGAGCATGGTTTGTTCGGTTGTGTGGTTTACTGCCTGAAACAAACATAATTTGAATACTTCTATGTACAGGCAACCGTCTAAAATTAAGCTAGATCAGGGGATTATGACGCGACATCTCGCACGATCTACACAATTACAACATGCAACACGACATTGCTTCACAACCTGAGTTACATAGGTCAATTTTCAAAGGCACCCAGTGTAAATAACACCTCTCTTGCACTGCCCCACGATCAATGGCCTTGACGCGAGCAGAGACGCTGCGGCGCTACGGCTCTATGGTGCCGAACAGTAAGCACAACTTCTATTGGTTCAGCTCACGACGCAGAGTAGAATCGCGGTCATGTCGGAAGGACAATGAATTTAAAGGATTCCGAGGGTTTTTTAGCAAGCGTTAACCGCGGTTCCGGTTATCTGCCCGACGAAGTACTAAGGCATAACATTTGCTCAATAACGTGCACGTGAAGAACCAAGAAGGCAGTTTCAGAATCAGCTAATTAATAGACAAATTTTAAGCCGGTAAACAAGATGGCCGCCGAACATTGCAACAGAACGAAACGATATTGAAGCACTCCCCACGGTATACATAGATGTAGGCTATTCGAATGAATTATTGAATTTATTCTTGAGAATGATCTGTTTAGAAAACTTCTACTGCTGCGTGAGAGTGTCCTAGTATTTCAGAAAATATCGAAATAAATTAACAAGCAAGTGCATTGGGCTAGGTATGCATGCATTATAAGAGCCAGGAAACGAATGTGGTCTGATTTAGTTATACTTTTGATGATTGAGTTTGGTTGAAATAAACTGACATTTCAAAGAATTTGGAATTGTCCCACGGAACACACAATTTTAAGGAAGATAATTTAGTGTGTTGTATGTGCCAATTTTAATGGCAATTTTGACCAAGTGGCAAGCAACACGAAAAATCGGCTGGCAAGAGCTCAAACTTCGGGATCGACAAAAGCGGGTTGGCAGGGACAAACATTTAAAAAATAATAATTTTTATTTTGTGCAGTGCGACTTGCTCAAACCAAGGTAACAAGTAGTATATTCCGCTCGCTACTGTGCATGGTGGAAGGTAAAATAGCCGGGGTATCGGGTAATTATACCGGGGCCTTTTCGTTGTGCACATGCGCAACTTAACGAACTAAGCCTAAAACAGATGCCAAAAATTAGCTGGGGATTGGGGCTTTTGACTCGTATATATAGCAGCAGGAGAACTGTACGTATTCAGTATGATTTTCGTATTTTAACATCAGACGTTATATAATTTTTTGGACATGTATCTTATAATTTTTCTTCGGCGATCTATTGGCATAAATAATTTTTATTTTTATCGCATTAGTCTTTTAGATTTTTGATCTCATGATAATTATTAGCAAACGATTAACAAATTAGCATACGCACACACACAGCCATCTGTCGGCGGATTTCAGCAATGCATGGTTGATTCAGCGCGTTTTAACGGGAGGAAGTCGCCAACGTAGCTACATCGCCTCTTCTGGTAGGCTAATAAAACGCAGCATTACGTTATAAAAATATTAATAAACACAAAGAATGTTTAGTACTTTTGTCATTATTTATTTTGAATTTGGGTATATACATTTGTTATTATTTATTTTTAACTTAGGTATACTCCAGTAAAACAGCCGTCTAGTTTTTCTGGATACGGCCCGATGCGCACAGACGTTTTTTTAACGCGCGTTGACGCTGATCTGACGTAGCCAATCAATGCACACATGCGTTTTTTTTTTTAACGCACGGTGACGCTGCGTTGACGCTAGCAATCAATGCACACATGACCGTAAACCGCTAGTACGCATTCGACCGCAACCTATTTTGCTAACCCCGTGTACAAAAAGTTATATTTTGAAACCAATGAGACGAGATTGCATTTTTCGCCTACCTCGTGTACAAAAATATATATATTCAAACGAATGCGAACGATATTTGGTACATTCATTTACTGATTTAAGACGTACCAGGGGAATATATTATATCCATCCTTTGCAGATTAACTAAAAAAATTCGAATAAGTTCTTTAATTACTTCCCAATGAGTGTTCAATCATTTCTGCAGCAGCATTTCATATTTCAGGGTAGTTCTTTACTCCCCCAATAAACAATTCCATGTCTATTACTTGGACGCCATTTTCGGTAACGCTTTTGCGATAAACGACGGATGTGTGCATCGCTCAAGTCACACAAGGTACTGAGAGACGTAGGTGAGCTTTTTTTTAACGCTGCGTTAGCGCTGTGTTGACGGGGGGAAGAAATGCGGTGCAAAATGAACGCAAGAGGACGTGCGGTAACGCAACGTCGACGCAAGTATGTGTGCACGACCCAACAGATGTAACGTAAACCAAACCGCAAATGCGGTAACGCAGCGTCAACGCGCGTTAAAAAACCGCATGTATCCACCAGTACTAATACAGCTCAAAATGTTATCACACTCATCCTGTCACCAGACTAAAATTAAACCATGCTAATTAATTTGAAATTATACCCCTCGCGCTGCACGCACGGACTACCTACAAAATAATTAGCATTCGTTAGTTTGAATACTAGGTTACAGGCTTCGTGCGAAAACAGTAGACGTATTATCGACAACTTAAGCTATAAGCCCTACAGCTTAAGTTGTCGATAATACGTCTACTGTTTAGGTGCATAACGGACGTTATCAAGAAAGTAACTGAAAAAGTTTAGGCAATAAAACTACAAAAGCAAACACGCAACAACCATAACGAGTATCGGACAAAGCCCGAAGGATGGAAAATAAAAATAAAAATACAATTTTACAATAAAAACAGTTTTGAAAAGGTGAAAGGAACCTAAGTATTAACCAAGGCCAGCTGAGATAGTAGCTGTGCTCCACTCCAGGAACGCAGCTACTATCTCAGCGGGCCTTGGTATTAACAGTGGACTGCGCAATCCGAAGTCGGTAACTAAATACAGGAGGATGGCTATTTATACTCTGGTCTCAATTTCCTTGCTCGCAAAAAGTTGTAACTATAAATCAACATATCAAGGACCGCGGTAGCGGTCCTAATGTAAGCCTCAGCATGAACTTCCATGTTAAACGTCAAACTTTGAACTCCCATAGTCACGCCCAGAATTGACATAGAGCAACGAAATTCGGTATTTGGGGTCGTGTCGTAACTATTTCTCCGCATTACAAATTTTAATGACAACAATTGAACCGTCCAGCGTCCACAGCATGGCCATTTCTTGTTGTTCTTGTTGTTGTTGTTGTTGTTGTTGTTGTTGTTGGGACTCTTTGCTCTGACCTGGAGATCGAACCACTGAACCGATTTTCAAGTTCTATAGCTTAAAACGTATGTATGGACAAGGCCTAGGGCCTTTCGCAGGCTATTTTAATGTAACTACAATATTCTTGACACGGAAAGCCAAATGGGCTAAAACTTTTGCTCTTACTTAGAGATCGAACCAATAAACCGATTTTCAATTTGTATAGCTTAAAATGTACGTATTAACACCGACCAGGGCCTTTTGAACCCAATTTTGATGTGACTGCAGTATTCTAGTCGGCAGAGCAAATATTATCGCAGAGCACTGGGCAGAAATCATTAATGTACTCTTTGCCCTCACTTGGAGGTCGAACCACTGAACCAAATTTAGAGTTCTATAGCTTAAAAAGTAGGTATTGACAAGGCCTAGAGTCTTTCGCATGCTATTTTAATGTGACTACAAAATTCTTGACACGGAAAGGCAAATGGGCTAGAAATTTTCCTCTTACCAAGAGATCGAACCAATGAACCGATTTTCAATTTGTATAGCTTAAAATGTACGTATTAACACCGACCAGGGCCTTTTGAACCCAATTTTGATGTGACTGCAGTATTCTCGTCGGCAGAGCAATTATTATAGTAGAGCACTGGGCAAAAATCATTAATGTTGCTGTTGGGACTCTTTGCCCTCACCTGGAGATCGAACCACTGAACCGATTTTCAAGTTATATAGCTTAAAACGTAGATACGGACAAGGCCTAGGGTCTTTAGCATGCTATTTTAATGTAACTACAATATTCTTGACACGGAAAGCCAAATGGGCTAGAAGTTTGGCCCTTACCTAGAGATCGAACCAATAAACCGATTTTCAAGTTCTATAGCTTAAAACGTAGGTATGGATAAAGCCTAGGGCCTTTCGCAGGCTATTTTAATGTAACTACAATATTCTTGACACAGAAAGCCAAATGGGCTACAAGTTTTGCCCTTACCTAGAGACCCAACCAATGAACCGATTTTCAATTTGTATAGCTTAAAATGTAGGTATTAACACCAACCAGGGCTTTTTGAACCCGATTTTGATGTGACTACAGTATTCTAGTCAGCAGACCAATTATTATTGCTGAGCACTGGGCAGAAATCATTAATGTACTCTTTGCCCTCACTTGGAGGTCGAACCACTGAACCGATTTTAGTCTATAGCTTAAAACGTATGTATGGACAAGGCCTAGGGTATTTCGCATGCTATTTTAATGTAACTACAATATTCTTGACACGGGAAGCCAAATGGGCTAGAAATTTTGGTCTTACCAAGAGATCGAACCAATGAACCGATTTTCAATTTGTATAGCTTAAAATGTAGGTATTAACACCGACCACGGCCTTTTGAACCCAATTTTGATGTGACTGCAGTATTCTTGTCGGCAGAGCAATTATTATAGTAGAGCACTGGGTAAAAATCATTAATGTTGCTGTTGGGACTCTTTGCCCTCACCTGGAGATCGTACCACTGAACCGATTTTCAGGTTCTATAGCTTAAAACGTAGGTACGGACAAGGCCTATGGTGTTTCGCATGCTATTTTAATGTAACTACAATATTCTTGACACGGAAAGCCAAATGGGCTAGAAATGTTGCCCTTACCTAGAGATCGAACCAATGAACCGATTTTCAAGTTCTATAGCTTAAAACGTAGGTATGGACAAGGCCTAGGGCCTTTCGCAGGCTATTTTAATGTAACTATAATATTCTTGACACGGAAAGTCAAATGGGCTAAAACGTTTTCTCTTACCTAGAGACCAAACCAATGAACCGATTTTCAATTTGTATAGCTTAAAATATAGGTATTAACATCGACCAGGGCCTTTTGAACACGATTTTCATGCGACTGCAGTATTCTGGTCAGTAGAACAATTATTATTGTAGAGCACTGGGCAGAAATAATTAAGTGAAGTAACGAATTTTTGCAGAAAACATAAATTTGGTGCAGAAGTCTTTCTTAACAGTAAAAATCGAACCA
>JAHWFP010011041.1:0-38937 GCA_023313725.1 Lithobius niger | reverse complement strand
AATGAACAAGCTGATTCTGCTGCGAAAGGGGCCCTTTCTGGCCCTCTCGGTAGGGATCTTAGCCTTGTTCCCTCAGATGCCTTTCCAACTCTGCGTCTGAGGTTGCACGCTTTTTGGCAAACCTTGTGGGACAGACAGGATGGTAATAAGTTACGGGCCATTAAAGGCACTGTCGAGGAGTGGCACTCGGCGTGTCGCCGCAGTCGCCGTGAGGAGGTTGTGTTGGCCCGTTTGCGCATTGGTCACACCCGGCTTACTCACTGTTTCCTTTTGCGGGGGGTTGACCCTCCTGAATGTTCTTGGTGTCGACGGCCACTTACGGTCCGGCACTTACTTGTTGATTGTCTCCATCTTGATGGTGTTCGTCGTCGGTTCCATTTTCCGCATGACATTGCGCGTCAGTTGGGCGATAAGTCTGTCTTCCTGTCCGGTGTATTTCAATTTTTGCAGGAGGTACAGATGTATGACAAGATTTAGATTAGGGGTTTGAATAACATCTCTGTAATGTGTGGTGCAGTGGCAACCCGGACCACTACACTGTGACTGAGGTTGGCGCTAATGACCAAGTTGTCGACGCGCCATTAAGCCTCAATCCCCCCCCCCCTCACTCTGGTCCAAGAGGCTGATTTTAACCACGCTGTAGACTGCATCTACTGCAAAAAGCCATTCTGTTCAAAAGACGACAAAGTCCGGGATCAGTGCCACGTTACCGGCCAGTACATAGGAGCTTCTCACTCGAGTTGTAATCTGAATGCCCGAGAGCGCACCACGATCCCCGTGGTATTTCACTGTCTCGAAGCTTACGATATGCATCTACTGGTAAGAGCAGTGCACAAGTTTCCAAAAAAAGTAGAAGTCCTCGCGAGAAATACGGAGAGGTTTATGAGCATGACCATTACCGTTGAAACGGGATGGGATGAAAAGAAAAAAAAGAAAAGGTACGTTCGGCTTAAGTTCGTAGACAGCTATAATTTTTTCTCCTCTTCGCTGAAAACTCTGGCGGAGAGACATAAACGAGATTACGAGTTTAGGACGGTGAAGCTGTTCTTGAAAGCTGGTTGGAAGGACAAATGGTTCCTTCCCGACGTCCAGGAAGAGACTGCCATGGATCTGTTAACCCGTAAGGGTTACTACCCATACAAACACGTTTCCAGCATGAGTGTGTTCGAAAAGCATTCTTTACCACCGAAAGAATACTTTTATTCCAAACTCAAAGAAGAAGACCTAACTGACGAACAATACGATCACGCCAAAAAGATTTGGAGTATGGTGAAAATCAAAAAGTTTTCCTCCTACCACGAAATGTATCAGCTAACCAACTGTCTGCTTTTGGCAGACATTTTCAAAGAATTCCGCAGGATCTCCTTGCGAGACCACGACATAGATCCGTGCTATTACGTCTCCACCCCAGTGTTTAGCTGGGCGGCAGCTCTAAAGATGACCAAGGCCGAACTGGAACTATTTGCTCATGCTAGCAAACATAACTTCATCTTGTCGGGAATACGGGGTGGAGTTAGCTTCATTAGTCGAAGGTTCGCGAAGGCCAACAACCCGTACATTCCCGAAACGTACGATTCAACAAAACCTAACAAGTACATCATCGATTGGGACCTCAATAGCGCTTACGGCTGGGCCATGAGCCAGCTGCTGCCTTACAACGGCTTTAGGTATTTGACTAAAGATGAGATTAGAGCTTTCGACGTGATTAAGATAGCAGACACGTCGTCGGTAGGATACATTCTGGAAGTAGATCTGTACTACCCGAACAAACTTCACGAGCTCCACAACGACTACCCGCTTGCTCCTGAAAAATTTGAAATAAGAGAAGAATTAGTTTCAGACTATTCGAAATCTTTGTTGCGAGGAAAACCAGTGAAACCTGTCGTGAAGCTAGTGGCCAACCTACTGAGTAAGACACGGTACGTAATTCACTACCAGAACCTAAAATTCTACCTCGAACACGGCTTGGTCCTTCGTCACATCAGGAGGGTGCTGAGTTTCAATCAGAAGCCCTGGTTGAAACAATATATAGATTTTCATACGGCAAAATGAAAGGAATCGAAGACGGTGTCTGAAGGGGAATTTCACAAGTTGTGTCCCAATTCGGTATTTGGGAAGACGATTGAACAGAAACAGAAAAGACTCAAAGTCAATCTATGCACCGACACCAAGCAAGCCATCAAATATTCCACCCAACCCAACGCCGATTCGTTTCGGATATTGCACGAAAACCTGTTTCAGATCAACTCGAAAGTACGCAAGGTGACGTGCGATTTTCCCACCTATTCGGGGTTCGCCATACTAGAGTTGTCCAAACTCCTTCTCTACGAATTTCACTATCGATACATACGTCCCCAATATGGGACGAGCAAGACTGCTGTTCACAGACACGGACTCGCTGTATTATTGCATCGAAACCGTGGACGTGTACGCGGACATGGCTAAAAACATGAGTAGATTCGACACTAGCAACTACCATCCTTAACACCCACTGTTTTGCAATGTCAACAAGCAAGTGTTGGGAAAGATGAAAGATGCCACGAAGGGAGTACCGATAAAAGAGTTTGTGGGGTTGAGTAGCAAGATGTATTCGCTCGTGACGTCCCAAAGCGAAACGAAAAAAGCGAAGGGTATTTCCAAGAGATTCGTGGAACAACACTTAAGCCACGAAGATTACATGGCGACTCTCCATTCGAATCAGGAACAAAGAGGGAGTTGGTACAAGATCGCCAGTGACAGCCATCACCAGCTGGCCATGACCGTGGTGAATAAATCCCTACTGTCGGCCTACGATGACAAGAGATTCCTCTTAAACGAAGTAGAAACTTTTGCAATCGGACATCGTGGCATTAATTATATACAATACCATGAGGATGAAGACTACGATGTGGAGGGCTATCTTAATAATTTGATCTTGGAGTCTTTAGACGATGACGATGACGGAGTATGGACAAGTATGTCCGACGGTATAATCAGCGATGAAGAGGCGGAAACTCGGTGGAACGGGGATGAAGTGGAACAGAGGCTGAAAGAAGTTGATAATGTCGAGGTTCGAGAAGCCGAGATGAGGAAATTGCGGATGAGGGAGAGTAGGCAGTTGAAAGTGCAAAATCCAGAAGAGTGGAAGAAGAGAGCCAGGGATAAACGAAGACGGTTAGATAGGGATAGGTACGCCACACTAACTCCTATCCAGAAAAAGAAAAAAACAAGCTGCGGAAAAAGACCGACGTGCGAGAATGATTGAAGAAGAGAAAATAGTGTTCAGGGAAAAAAGAAGGTTGGCTCAAAGAGAGCGAAGAGAGAAAAAGAAACGAATAGCTCGGTGATTTGTTGCTTGTAATAATGTTTGTTGAATAAAATATAAATAAAATATTTTTTTTATTAAAGAACAAACTCTAAGATACATTCTCATCATGGAAACCACTAGCGGTTATTTTATGCTGAGTATATTCCTCAATGTCACGATTGAAAGAGGACCGACTCTCTTTTTTAACAAACAGGCAGGGCTTACCACAGAGTTGAGACTCAACTCGTTGGAATGGACCTACCTATATCGACTGGGTGAAAAGATCAACAGATCTGTACTCAATCAGTGGAGGGAGAAATTGCAGTCCAAGGACGAAGAAAAAAATAGGTTCGCCTGGAAAGGTTGGGAAAGCACGGAGGAGGGTCTATGGAAAAGCGTTACGGATCCCATTCGAAACAGGTCTTCGAGCCGTTCATCGAAATAGCCAGAGAAGTGTTAATCGAGCAATTGGAGCTAACTGTACACGAAAAACATATGTTGGCAATAATGTTGGAACTGTCCAAACTCGACAGCAGAAACAAAATGAAATTCTTGTTGGATTTTAAAATGAAACCGCTTCGTGTTGGAGAGGAGAAAAGAATCAGAGTACGATTTACGAATGACGACACGCAAGTGCACTTTGTGGAATACGACCCTAAAACAACGGCGGTTGTTACTTTGTTACAACTTTTGTTTATGGAATGGTCCGAGCTCTACAAACACTTTGCGAGCATAGATAAAATCATGGGGAAAGTTTCCGAAGACGAATAAACGCTTCAGACTGCCTCTGTGTGGATCATACTGACATCAGTGCAACCAACCAGTACAAAATAAATAAAATTTTTCATTCACGAGCAGCACAGCCCCTTGTAGGGGTAGGTATCATCTACTATTTAAGTTTTAGAAAAGGTTTTCGTAGGTTAAGTTGAAGGCAGGCCCGGTATTGTAGTAGGTCTGTTTGAGTCAGTCCGTATTGTAGTACGTCTGTTTGGGTATGGATAACAATGTTATCCAATGGGTTTTTTGACGCCAGGCCCGTCATCGTAGTAATTTACATCTACTGAAGTGCATGAGTTAGATGAAATATTAAAAAAGGTCCAACCACTATGCCTCACTCCAGTCCAAGAGGCTGATATTAACATGTTGTAGACTGCATCTACTGCAAAATGCCATTTGGTTCAAAAGACGGCAAATTCTGGGATCACTGCCACGTTACCAGCCAGTACAGAGCCAAGTTGTTGACGCGCCATTAAGCCTTAATTCCCCCCCCCCCCCCGGTAGAGAGGAGCTTCTCACTCGAGTTGTAATCTGAATGCCCGAGAGCGCATCACAATCTCTGTGGTATTTCTCAATTTTGAAGGTAACGATATGCATTTATTAGTAAGAGCCGTGCACAAGTTTCCGGGAAAAATAGAAGTCCTCGCGCTGAATACAGAAAGGTTCACGAGTATGACCATCACCGTTGAAACGGGAAGGGATGAAACGAAAAAAAGAAAAGGTATATTCGGCTTAAGTTTATAGACAGCTTTAATTTTCTCTCTTTGTTGAAAACTCTGACAAAGAGACATGAAAATGATTACGAGTTTAGGATGTGGAATGGGTTCTTGAAAGCTGGTTGGAAGGAAAAATGGTTCCATCCCGATATCGAGGAAGAGACTGCCATGGATCTGTTAACCTGCAAGGGATACTATGCGTACGAATACGTTTCCAGCATGAGTGTGTTCGAAGATCAGTCTTTACCACAGAAAGAAGAATTTTATCCCAAACTCAAAGAAGAAGGCCTAATTGATGAACAATACGAGCACGCTAAAAAGATTTGGAGTATGCTGAAAAATCTAAAAGTTTGCCTCATACCATGAAGTATATCAGGTGACCGACTGTCTGCTTTGGTAGATATTTTCGAAGAATTTCACAAGATCTGCTTGAAAACCACGAAATACATCAATGCTATTATGTCTTCACCCCCAGGTTTGGCTGTGCGGCACCTTAAAAAATGACCAAGGCCAAGCTGGAACTATTTGCTCACTTGGGCAAACATAACTTCATCTCATCGGGAATACGGGGAGGAATTAGCTTCATCAGTCAAAGGTGGGCGGAGGCCAACAATCTGTACATTCCCAAAACGTACGATCAACAAAACCTAACAAGTACATCATCGATTGGGACGTCAATAACGCTTACGGCTGAGCCATGATCCAGATGCTGCCTTTCAACGGTTTTAGGTATATGACTAAAGAAGAGATTCGAGATTTTGATGTGACTAGGATAGCAGACACGTCGTTGGTAGGATACATTCTGGAAAAAGATCTGGACTATCCAACCGATCTTCACAATTTCCACAATGACTACCGGTTTGCTCCTGAAAAATATGAAATAATAGAAGAATTCGTTTCAGTCTATTTGAAATCTTTGTTGTGAGGAAAACTGGTGAAACCTGCCAAAAAGCTAGTGGCCAACCTACTGAGAAAGAAGCAGTACGTATTTCACTATCGTAACTTCAAGTTCCACCTCAACACGGCTTGGTTCTTCATTACATCAGGAGGGTGCTGAGTTTCAATCAGAAGACCTGGTTGAAACAATATACAGACTTTAATACGGCAAAACAAAAGGAATCGAAGACGGAATCTGAAGAGGAATTTTACCAACTTTGTAATAAATGCGTTTTTGGAAAGACCATAGAACAGAAACAGAAAAGACTGAACGTCAAGCTATGCAATCACAGCAAGTGGGCCATCAAGTATTCCACCGAACCCCAAGCTGAATCGTTTCAGATTTTGCGTGATTACCTGGTTCAGATCAACTCGAAAGTATGCAAGGTGACTTGCGATCTTCCCACCTACTCTGGGTTCACCATACTAGAATTGTCCATACTCCTTCTCTATGAATGTCACTATGAATGCATAAAGTCCTAATACGGAGCTCGAGCAAAACTGCTGTTCACAGACTACTGACTCGCCGTGCTATTGCATTGAAACTAAGAACGTGTATGCGGATATGACTATAAACATGAGTAGATTCGACACTAGCAACTACCGCCCTCAACAAGCAAAGTTCTGCAACATCATCAAGCAAGTGTTTGGAAAGATGAAAGATGACACGAAGGAAACACCGATAAAAGAGTTTGCGGGGTTGAGTAGCAAGATCCCCTTGTGACTCCCCAAGGAGAACCGAAAAAAGCAAAGGGAATTTCTAAGAGATTCGTGGAGAAACATTTAAGCCACGAAGATTATAAGACGACTCTCCATTTGAACCCGGAACAAGCAGGGAGTTGGATCAAGATCACGAGTGACTGGTATCAGCAGCTGGCCAAGACCGTGATGAATGAATCCCTACTGATAGCCTTCAACAACAAAAGATTGTAAACGAAATCAAAACTTTCGCAATTGGACAGCACGGCAGCAAATATATTTCTTACGATGAGGATATTTAGTATTTCAATCAATCTTTGGCATGCGATGAAGACGATGAAGACATATGGTCAGTATTGTCGTGGTACTCTGACGCTGTAATCAGCGATGAAGAGGCGGAAACTCGGTTGAATGGGGATGAAGTAGAACAGAGGAGTAGGGAAAAAGGTTATTGGGCTGTCCCGTCACATCAGAAAACCCAGACGATGGAAAACCCAGAAAAAAAACCAGGGAGGTGTGCAGCAGGGTAAACTACCCCTTAAAAATGTATATATATATTATTTTTAAAAAGATAGTCATGGATTAGAGTAAATCATTCTAACTGGCATAGGTGCAAAACTACGCTATAATTTGAAAATATTACTTAAATATACCGATATACTTAAATCCTAAAAAAGAGTACGAAATAGCACTCATCTCATTGGATACGTTTACAGCATTTTCAACGTGCATGTAGGCAATAACGAATTTTCGTACACCATCAGTAGTGGATTTTTACGATATGGAAGCCACACACACCCGTACACCACCCGTCCTGCAGAAAAGTTGCATGAAATCATGCAGAGCAGTAAACCCTCAAGTAATCCTACCCCCGTTCAGGAGCGGTTTACTTGAGTGGGAGGTTTATTTGAGTGGGAGGTTTACTTGAATGGGGGTAGATTTACTTGAATGGGAGGTTTACTTGAGTGGGGGTAGATTTACTTGAGTGGGATGTTTACTTGATTGGAAGGGCTAGATTTACTTGAGTGGAAGGTTTACATTTAGGGGGTTTTTACGATATGCAGCCACACACACCCCTACCCCAAAAAACCTGCTTCCCGCATGCAAGTTGTGTGCATAAAAGACCCTAAAATAAATCGCTTCCCGTGCGAGGGATTTCGTCGATCTGGAGGAGAGACGCCCGGGCGCGGGTTTTTGTCAATCTGGAGGAGGGTGGAAAAGTGTTTTACTGCAACTTTTTTTCCGTTTTCGTCAATGTGAAGGAGGGTGGCAAAGTGCAATTCGCTGCCACGTCCATAAACAGACCCTAAAAAAAAAATCACTTTCCGTGCTCAGGATTTTGTTGATCTGGATGAGGGAGTGTCCGCTTCCCAAGCGCGGGATTTCGTCGATCTGAAGGAGGGTGGGAAAGTGCTTTTTATTATCTTTTTGCATGCTGGAAGTGTGGCCATAGCCAAGATGGGTCGAGGTCATGCATGGGAAAGTGCGTTTTGCTACCTCAGTGTCCTTTTGTTACAAAAAATTTTCTTTCACTACATGAGTCTTATTGCTAACTAAATACGACCACCTCTGAGCGGGAAGGTCACTAGACGTCATTTGAGGGGGTAGTGCTTCACGAGCATTCGCGTTGTAAGAACTCTCAAGCACTTCAAAGTCTAATAATGATGAATTTGCAACATTTTTGGGGGTCCCAAAACTGGAGGAATCGTGCAAGTGCTCCGTGAGCTTTCACATTGTGATTAAAATTCGGGGTGTGAAAATATCGAATTGGCAACATTTTGGGGGTTCCCAAAAATGGAAGCTTCGTGCGAGTACTTCCTGTGCTTTCGCATTGTGATACCTCTAAAAAACTGTAAAGCGTGCAGATGGCGAATTGCCAACAGTTGTGGTGCTCCCGAAACTGGATTGGGGTAGTGCGGGTGCTCAAAAAAGCATTCATATTGAGAGATTGACAAATTGTTAACCGCCTTCCCGAGAATGACGAATTAACAACATTCGACGGTCTTGGGAGTGTAAATGCATTACGAGCTTTCATATTGTGAGAACTTTCACAAGTGATTTATAGCGTGACAAATTAGCGATATTAGGGTCCTCAAATTGGATACCCTAAAAGTTGCTTTTATGAACTTTCGCGTATTGCAAATACATCGATGTACTGAGCTTGACGTAAGTACCGATTTCCAAACCACCACAGAGGTAGGTACACGGCTCGTTTTTGGATTTTACATGCGGTTCCCCAGTAGATCCCTACTAGGCTAGTCCACATTGCGGGTTTTATTTTATTTACATGTGGTTTCCCTTCCTGAGAAGACCTATCCACATGGTGTTCAAGCTCATTAGATTCCGCTCCGCACTCATCTTTTCGCCAATCTTTCGTTCTTTTCGTCCTCCGTCTCGTTTTGTAGACGTTTCCATTTAACTGCAGCATTTTTGCTAATCTCTCTTTTCTCTGCGCCTCGGTTCCTTGACCGTGCACTTTGCGCTTATAACCTGTTTTTTTTTGCTAATATCCCTTTTCTCTGCTCTGCGGTCTCTTGAGCGCGAGCTTTGCTCATTGAAGTAGCTTTTTTCTTCAATCTGTCTTGTCTACGAGCTTCCGTTTCTCCAGCTCGAGCTTCGCTCATAGAGGCGGCTTTTTTCTCCAATCTCTCTTTTTTCAGCTCTGGGCATAACAAGTCTCGTCTTTTTCGTTCCAATTTGCTTTTTCTCCTTTCCCGCTTCTCTTCCCACGTGGAAGGATCCTCCAACCTTCTCCGACGATTCTCCAGTAAAAAAAAGTCTCCGAGCCGCTTTCTCTTTCTCTTCCAACTACTTCTCCTCGTTCATGTTTTCTTCTTTCCGCAGTTTGAGCGCTAAACTCTCTTTTTCCTCTCCTTCCTCGTCGCTCAACACGTCAATACACGAGTCAAATTCGTCCTCGTCGCCCAAGTCGTAGTGGCCGATAGCTAGAGTGTATGAACCTCTTGTCATCGTATGGCGAGAGAAGAGATTTCGAAACTCGCACCGTACTCAACTTGTGTACGGCGTTGAAGATTTTCGCCCAAGTACCCTTTTGCGCCGGTGTCGTCGATTTCAAGGCGTATTTGTAATCGTCGAAGGACAGGTGCTTCTTGACGAATGATCTCTGGATTCCTTTGGCATTTTAATGATCTATTTTCTCCACGTTTTGAAAGCGTACATCTTTGCTCGCAGTCCGACGAACTCTTGAATGGGTATGCCCATCTCGTCTTTCATCTTTTCCAGGACCTGCCGTAAGTTTTGATTCGGTAGCAGAGACTGTCCGCGTCGGTGAAGAGGAGCTTTACTCGTTCTACGTACTATGGCCGAATAAATTTTTACTGGAACTTGTACATCACGAGTTTAGACAGTTCCAAAGTGGAGATTTCCGAGTAAGTATTGAGATCGCATCAAACGCTTCGAATACGCCGGTTGATCTGCACAAGGTTTTCGTTCAAGATGTAGTAGGAGTCGGCGTGGGGTTGGGACGTGTATTTCAACGCCCTCTTAGCGTCAGTGCATAGCTTGATGTCGAGGTGATTTTGTTTGTTTTCCATGGTCTTGCCAAAAACCGAGTTATTCAGGAGCTTAAAGTAGTCCTTCTCGAACGAAGCAGTCGACGCTTGCCTTTTCTCGGTGTTGAACTCGATATACTCCTTCATCCACGGTTTATGGTGAAGGCGAGGACTCTTCGGATGTAGCGAAGAACTAGCCCATGCTGGCGGTAGAATTTCAGATTCTGGTAGTGGACGACATACTTCTTCTTGTGCAGAATATATGGAACGAGCTTGGTGTTGCCCGAAGATTTAATAGTATGCTTCAATTTTTTGGTCAAATCTTTCGAATAAGGAGACAAGAATTCCTCCCTAATGTTGATCTTCTCCGGAGCGAGGGGGTAATCGTGGTGCTCGTCGTGAAGCTCTCTGGGATACTTGAGTTCCACTTCTAGGATGTATCTTTCGTCCGCGTCGTCTGGCACGGTGTCTACGTCGAAGGTCCTGATTTCTTCCCTCGTCAGGTATCGGAAGCCGTTGTAAGGTAGATGGGCGCACATGACGAAGCCGTAAAGGTTGTTCATGTCCAAGTCTACTATGTAGGTTGAGGGTTCGCGAGGGTCAAAGTCGAGTAGGTACTTGTTATTGACTCTCGCGAATCTCTTTCCCACGAAGGAAACACCGCCTCGAATGCCGGAAGTTATCAGGTTGTGCTTCCCGACGTGCATGAAGAGTTCCAAATTTGATTTCATCATCACGAGCTGAGCCGCCCAGCTAAATACTGGAGTGGAGATTTAGTAGCAGCAATCTAACTTGTTGTTTTCTAGGCAAAGTTTCCTAAAATCTTTGAATATGTCCGCGAGCTGGAAAACGTCCGTCATTTGGTAGAGCTTGTGGTATGCATCAAATTTCTTGGTTTTCATCTTGAGCCAGAGGTTGAGCGCCCGAACTCGCTAACTGTTCGTCTTTCAGCTGGGAGAAGAACGACATTCTCGATGGTAGTTCTTCCTTGTAGAAAAATGACATGTCTCGCATGTGCTCGTAAGTGTAGACACCCTTTTGCGTCAGGAGATTCAGCGCATCTTCTCGAGTCGTGGCATCCTGAAACCAATTGGATTTTAGGCCACCGTCCAAAGCGGCTTTGAGGATGGGGAAGCTGACATTGCTTTTCCTGCGGTTTTCAACCAAAGTGTCCAACGAAGCTTTCAAAAGACTCAGACTTTCCATGAATCGCAGATTTACTCCTTTCCTTTTAATAGTCATGCTCTGAAACTTCTCCACATTTCGGGTAGTGACTTCCACTTGTCCCTTGAACTTGTGCACGGCAGATACCAGGAGGTGCACGTCGTAGCCTTCTAGGCCGTGGAATACGACAGAAATGGTTCTCCATTCTCGAACGCTTAAGTTGCATTTCGAATGAGTGGTTCCCCTGCACTTCCCGCTGATGCGCCAATGGTTCCTCACCTTTTGCTCGCTAACATTCTTGGGGTCTGTGCAGTCGAAGGGGTTTTCGCAGTAATGACAGACATTGGCGTGAGAGTAGCGGTCTTTTTCGGCTTGGGTGAGTTTCAGGGTTTTCACGTCTTTCAACAGCGTAAGGTAATATTGGGCTTCTTCCACCATTCGTTCGTAAAACACGTCGACGGCATCTTCGCCCGAGTAATATTGCTGGCTGACAAGCTCCCCATTTTGTCCCACAACGATGTAACCGAAGCTGCAGGGAGCGTGCTGATGGATTTTAGTCGTCCAACTCATTGAAGATTTGGGTTGAGAGGTTTGCACGAGGCGAAGGATACACTCGAAATCAGCGTAGACGATGCGCGGGAAGGGGTTCTTGCAGTTGAAATGCCAAAATTGAGAAAGTTCTCTCTGGGTGAATTGAATTTAAACGCTTGTGCGGGGTTGATTTTCATGCATTCTTTCCAGTAAGTCGAGAGCTTCCATTCCTTTCCGAACCCGGCGAAACAGTTCCGGCAATAAAACTTGGCAATACTACACGTGCCTCGGAAACGTAAACATCCTGCAATGTTTCTAAGGGCACAGTAATGGGTGTTCACCGTTCCAGAGTCTTCATCGTATTTGCTACCCAGCAGGAGAAGATCGATTGGTTGACCGTCTACATTTTTAAAGACACGAAGCGGGTACAATCCTTCCACGTCGTGAAAACCTATAACGTTGATAGAGAGATCGTTCGCCTTTTCCAATTTGCCAATTTCATCGGGCTTCATCGGGTAAAACATCATGCTAGTGTCAAGCATGTCTTCGAACTCGAGATAATCATCTGTGTCTTCACTGGTCAGTTGTTAACCCGCGGCCAGAACAGAATACAAAAAGCATTTCTGGTCGTTTAACCACGGCATAAGCTTTGCCACCGAGCACCTTAGGGAGCAGAATGTAGGACGTGCCTGCAGTGGTTTGTACTTTGCTGCCCTTTATGATGAGGTTGCTCAGTCGGCAAATAACCCAACCACTTCCACGCTCGGCTAAAGCGTCGATAGAACTTTGAATCTTATCGAAGACTTCATCCAAGAGAGCCGGAATGTCGTTCGGGTTGTTGATTTCCGTGTATCGGGACCAGAATCCACCCTGAATTACAGTCATATCCCTCATGAATTCGACCCCAAAGCAGATTTGGATCTTGCAGTTGACCATCTGGTTTAGGCAAACCGGTAAAAGCGACTGTAAGGCCAGATAAACTGACAGTAGATACTGCAGCGGATCGATGAGTTCCAATTCTTCCGGCAGAGGCATCTCGTATTGATGGTGGCATAACCTCTGCATTTGGGACAAATGAACACAATCCCTCCGATGTACAGGTAAGTTGTCGATGAAACACTCACATTCTTCGTTCAGTTGATGTTGAGAAATGTATATTTTTGCGCAGTAAACGCAAGTGAAATATTTTTTTGTTTCCATTCTGAAAATAGAAAATATTTATCCTTTTTTATTATTAAGGAAGAAAAAATTTGAGGAAGGGAAGAAAAATAATTGATGAAGGGAAGGGAAGAAAATAATTTTTTTTATGTTTATTGCATCGAAATATTTTTACACGGAAAAAAGGGGAAGGACATATTTATTTGAGATTGCTAATGTTGTCCGTCCAGCTGTTGTACTTGGAGTCATAAACCTTCCATTTAACGAAGTAAAGCATTTTCCCATCTTTTCCTTTTTTCTTACGCAATACTTGTTCTACTAAAAACAAATCGGGAACCAGAGTTTTATGAAGTTCCGGTTCGTAAAAACATCCTACCGCCGGTTCACCCCCGACTCGTATTTTAAAAGATAAGTGACCGGCTCGGTTTTTTGCACTTTAAGAATCGTGAAAACTTCGTTAGTAAAATTTTGCAAGTACTCCTTATCGAAAATTTTCTTAACTTTAGAAATCCTGACTTTATTTCCTCCGGCAAATTTGGGCTTGTTCAATAACTGTTTAGTACTAGTTCGTCTCAGCAACGGTTCGTGACGTTTGGATACTACCCTCAGTTTAAGTTTTATGGCAGAATGAACCGTGTTATTCTAGCTCGTCAATAATGTGCGTCTACTCGTACGTCCCCTGCCTAGTGTGCCTAGTGAATCTTTTCCACATTCTAGTTATTAGGATTCTGTTGAAACGTTCTACCATGCTCGTTTTCTTCTCAGAGTACGTATGGTACATGTTGATTTTAGTATGCCTAAGTAGAGCTTTGAAGTCTTTATTGTGGAACTCGCTACGTAAATCAACTTGAACATTTTTAGGGGGTGTGGCTCCTTCGAGTATTTTCTTGAAAGCTTTTGTAACGTCTACGCCAGATTTAGATTTAAGTGGAATGGCCCAAGCGAACTTGGACATGACGTTAATGCAGGTTAGTAGATAGTTAACCCGTTATTTAGGTTAGCGTAAGGTATCATTTCCACCAAGTCAGCCTGCCATACATTGTTCAGGCTCAGTACAATCACTTTCCGTCTTGGAAAGTTTTTTCGGGTTGGTTTGTGAATTTCTTTTACAAGTTGATCCATTTTTTTTTATTTCCCATTCCGAACCGAAGTATTGTTGTCATGATTTTCTTAATGATCGAAGCGGCTAGCTTTTCTCTCCACACCAGAGAAGGATCGTCTCTCATGCTTTGAAATTTAGCAATTAGAACTTCATCTGCAGCGTGCCAATCTTTCAAATCCGAGATTTCGGAGTAAGCAATATCGTGTTCTTTGCAAGCTTCTTCTAGTTTATTAATTCCTGGGTCTCCTCGAGCCAATCTTTTTTCAAGTTTAGTTCCCGGACCGCAGTATTGGTATCCCGGCAGCATTTCAAGAGGTAAATTATCAATGAGTTTGTTTATGATTCCTTTCCCAGCCTTGATAAAGAAAGGTCCTTTCATCCCGTACACCTCACAAAATACAACCTGCATCTGCCTGTTATTTTTGTGGTGATAATAACAGTTGGCTCGGGCCCATTAGAAGTTCGACATTTACATTTGATGCAGTACCTCATCTTGATATTTTTTGATTCCATGGTTCTTTGTTTTATATACCCTTTTTTAACCTAAATCTAAATTTTGATAAGTTACCCCTTCTACCCGAGCAGTTATTATGTGCCTTTGCCGCATTTCGGATAAAATTTCGACCATCTCGTTTCTATGTCTGTCGTGGCCGGTCAAAGCATGTTTATACAAAGTGAGCCAAACTCTTATATTTCTGATTAACTTTGTAGTAACTTGGAGGTAAATAAATTATGTGGGGACTCTATGATTTTGAAACCGGGCGGGGAATTGGTTAAAATGAATATAAAGTTGGCTGAGTATCGTTGTTTAGGTAAGAATTGCATATGATGTCGACATGCACGAAAATTGTATTGACGCTCATAATGGCGACAGTATTTTGTCTTTCTTGACTTCTCATGTATTTGCCCAATTCTAACCTTAAAACTGGAGCCAAACTCTTGTTGCCCAAAAAGGACAAGACGTAGTTTGGATCGGTAAATATCAAATCTGTTCTTAATGTGTCTAAATTGGAAGAATCATAATGGCATCCTTGGTTTGGCCATTCGCATCTATCGCCGACTTGAGAAATTTATTTAAATCTTCGATTTTGTAAGCCCCGGGGTGACTAACCACTTTGTGCCATTAGGCGCCAGCATTGATCGTGTATTGAATTTTGTTATTTTTTGAGGTGATGTTATGAATGCTGTCATACGTGTCTAAATTAAGCAGAGCCAATTCGTAATTTTTTCAGAGTCCAAATGAATGGGATTGTTTAAATTAATTTTCAAATCAGAGTCTTTGCCGGACAGAATAATTGAACAAGAATCCAAGATGTTGCCTTTTTTAAGCGCGATATACCCGGAAAGAGAAAAAACTGTGAAAGCTCAAAGGGCATTTGCATGACTCCTCCAGTTTTGGGAACCCTAAAATGTTGCTTATTCATCATTTTTTACACTTTGAAGCATTTTATAGTTATCACAATGTGAAAGCTCAGAGAGCATTTGCACGACACCTCCCAGTTTTGGGAACCTCCAAAATGTTGCTAATTTGCCATTTTCATAATGTGAAAGCTTTTAGAATTATCACAATGTCAACGTCCGTGGATCACTCACACGACCTCTCCAGTTTTGGGGACCCCCCTCCCAATTTTAGTACCCCCATACTGTTGATAATTCGTCATTTTCATCCTCTGAAGTATTTTAGAATTATCACAAAGCTAGAGCATTATCATAGAGCATTCGCACGACCCCACCAGTTTTGAGACCCCCCTCCCATTTTTGGTACCCCCATACTGTTATTAATTCGTTTTCACGCTCTGAAAGCTCTCGAGATTTCTTACAACACGAATACTCACGAAGCACTCGCACTACCCCCTCAGACATCACGTGGCCTTACCGCTCGGAGATAGTCGCATTTAGTTAGCAATAAAACTCATGTAGCGAAAGGACATTTTTTGGTAGCAAAAGGACAAATTTTGGTAGCAAAAGGCACTTTCCCATGGGTGACCTCGACCCATCTTGGCTGTGGCCGCACTTCCAGCATGCAAAAAGATAATAAAAAGCACTTTCCCACCCTCCTCCAGATGACGAAATCGTGCACGCGGGAAGCGGACACTCCCTCATCCAGATCAACAAAATCCTGCGAGCGGGAAGTGATTTTTTTAGGGTCTGTTTGTGCATGTGGCAGCGAATTACACTTTCCCAACCTCCTCCAGATTAAAGAAAAGGAAAAAGTTGCAAAAAGCACTTTTCCACCTTCCTCCGGATTGACAAAAAACCGCGTGTAGGCTCCCCTCCTCCAGATCGACGAAATCCCGCGCACGGGAAGCGATTTATTTTAGGGTCTTTTATGCACACAACCAGCACGCGGGAAGCAGGTTTTTTGGGGTAGGGGTGTGTGTGACTTTCATATTGTAAAAACCCACTAATAAAGCAAGTCTCCCACTGAAGTAAATCTACCCGCCTCCGCTCATGGAAACATCCCACTCAAGTATATCTACCCCCAGTCAAGTAAACCTCCCATTCAAATAAATCTACTCCTCACTCAAGTAAATATACCCCCACTCAAATAAACCTCCCACTTAAGTAAACCTCCCACTCAAGTAAATCGCTGCTGAATGGGGGTAGGTTTACTTGAGGGTTTACTGTTCTGCATGATTTCATGCAAGTTTTCTGCAGGACGGGTGGGGTAGGGGTGTATGTGGCTGTTATGTCTTAAAAAACCACTACTACCATCGACAGAGAAGCAAAATGAATCAAGGTGCAGGTCATTCCAGATGCTTACGAAATTTCAGACTTGAATAATTTACGAAAAAAATGTGATCGATTTAGAACCAAACCACAATACCTTAAAGACAAACTTGGTTATAAATAATCCAGTCTATGGTGTTTCGTTTCTGGGAGGTAATGACTTAAGGACTGTCCTGGGGTTCCGTCAGAAAGTTTATACTAAAACACAGCAAGGTCAAAAAACTGTGAACATAATAGGGCACAATTTTCGTTCATACCAACATAATCGGGTCTTCCTTCATGAATGATGACACTCAACCTTGCATATACGCTTTCTATCCAGGAGTGCCACCAGGTTTTAAGATGATAATTACCCCGCAAAATTTAATTTATCTTCCAATAACTGCTGACAAGATTCATAACATTAGTATTTGGTTAACTTCTCAGGATAACGAGATGATAAATTTAAATTAGGAAATGCTCACCGTCAGACTTCATATGAGCTCTAAAATATAATTTTATAAATATAAAAAAAGGTTGGTATTTGAAAGAAAAAAGATTAATTGGAAGTGGATTCATCAGAAATAATAAATTAACGGCACAAAACAGAGCATTTATTAAATTTCCAACGAGAGCGAGAAGATGAGTTTAAAGGAGGATTACCTCAATATAAACGAATCTTTGCAGCACGATTCCCCCATGGAGAGCTATGCATTTCACGAATATAATCCGATAGTAGGAATCAACCTAAACATTTCAATTCCGAAATTAGAATTGTAATCGAAAACCAGGACTTGTTCCTATATGTTGCGAATAGTTATCTTCTGATTAAAGGCAGGTTACTGAAGTATGATGGTAGCAGTTTTGCCGATGCTGACAAAGTGTCACTCGTCAATAATGGTCGCATATACTTGTTTTCCAGCATTAAAATAATATCATTTGGGGATAAGTTAAATAAGTTAATAAGTTAGCGGATGAGTTAAATTACCCCAGTTATGGGACTCTAATGAAAGGTCTCCTCACGTACGGTTCTAGCGATCAAGTGTCGTTGTTGGCGAACTACTGGGCATTAGATGCTGCAGAATCTTCCAGCACTAGTTTGGACGATAACATAGTATTAAACTAACGACACTGATCCATCATGAAGCAACCGGCATCTAAAGGAAGCTTCTCGTTAATCATTCCTCTAAAACAGTGTATGAATTTTTCGAAAATAACGACACGGTGCTGTATGGTACCAATCACGTGCTGGTGTTGTCTAGGGTGAGTGTAGACTTGGGTTTTAGACATTGGCATTACGAAAGTTGCGAACTGCCTCAGAGCACTAGTTTCATCTGGCACGTGCTCACTACTTTGTCCGTCAAAAAACCTAGGTGGGTCATACTAGCTCAAAGAAAAAAGACGCTCAATCCTGCGGTATTCGATCATTGTAGCCTTCAAGATGCTGACATGACTTTAAATTCCGAATGTTACCCATTTTTAGACTTGAACGTAAATTATGCTAGTGGAGAATACTCGATCCTGTATAGAATTGCTCAGGAGTTTAGACGCACTTTATATGATGTTGAGGACTTGTGTATTGATTCGGTGCAGTTTACTAAGGCATATCCTCTTGTGCTTTTGGATTGTTCCAAGCAGTCAGAAAGATTTCAGTCCAGTATAGTCGACGTACAAGTGAAATTGAGATTTAAAACCGCGGTTCCAGCTAACACGACGTGCCTCACGTTGTTTATTGGAGATAGAAAAAAATAGTTTGAAATTGGACAATGGCAAAGTCGAAATGATTTGTTAATATATATAAAATGGGGATCAAAGTGAAAAGAAGTAAGATCGGGGAAAAAACAGAGTGGAGCGAAAAGAAGAAAGATCAGGAAATGAGGTGGGTTTCTACCATTGTTGGCTTTGCTCGGATCCATTATAGCTGGTGTTGGCGGTCTAGCAGCAGTGTGCTGCCAGTATCGCCGCTGCTGTTAAAAAGAGCCAGAACGATGCTGGTACTGAGCTAGATGGTGCGACATAACAAGAAGATGGAGGGTTCGGTGTTGAAGAAGAAGAAATGAAGAGTCAAAGAAAATATCTCGTGGCAAAGGTCTTTACTTAAGGCCACACAAGGTATAATCGATTTTAATAAACCTTTAACGAATTTTGATTTTAACAGATTGATGAAAGTAATGAAAATTCCAAAATTAAGAGGAACTTTTAGCAAAGACACACTCCTCTTACATCTTAGACCTATGGGTGAAAACGGCATCTTGAACTTGGAAAATTTCCATGATGGAGATGGAAGTCGCTGGGTCGACTATTCCACTATTGCAGGAGAACCCTGTTATTTCGATAGTTTTGGCAATGTGGGTCCTCCCCGGTCCGTGGTTTACGACTTGGGACCAGGAATTAAATACAATTGCGAACGTGTACAAAATATTGACCAAATTTGGTGCGGACACTTTTGTCTATTTTTCCTAAGCACCTTCTCTAAGGTTCGTAATTACGAAGCAGTTTTAGATAGGATAACATGAGTTATCTATTGAAAAGTTATGTGCAAATCTAACTGGAAAGAAATGTCTTCCGTATGAAAATCTTCCATTGCTTGTACCACCATTGGCAAACCTTTTTCTATTTTGTAAGGAATTTCGAAATTGGTAGTTGTTGAATGCTGTCCTTTACTTTAGTAATGTAGCAAGCTTCCTTTCCTACTTTCCATCTGACAACGAGTGCTGTGCTCGGATCGCTGCAGTATAAAATTGCTTTAAGAATTAAACCAGAACTTGTACATAGGAAGCTTGATAGAGCACCGGAATTAACGAACCAATTGCCTGATTTTTCCAAAGGGTTTTTCGTGTTGAAACTGGTTATCATGAAACAGTGTTCATGCAAGCAAATACTGTCAACGATCACCTTTGTAACAGCATCTCTTGGTAAAGTAGGTTCGCTTAGATTCCTAATAGGTTTATTCATAGCATTGAAGTATACTTTTTATCATCCTGTCAACATAGACTTTTTTGGCTGCATCATCAGCATGTTGGGGAAAGCTACGTCCTTAATTTGTTTCTTTTAGCATAAAAATTCCCATCCGCCCCATCTAAGTACAAAGGATTATTTTCGATGTTAGAAACGGCAGAAGCAAAATCGTCAGAGAAAAGAGGTATGGAAGGTGGCAGTTCAGTTTTAAGTTTCTCAACATCCTTTTCTAGATTATCAGTTTGAGAAAAATTTACAGTATCTTGAGGTTCAATAGCAAATTCTTCTTTAGATTAACGTTTGTTTGTCATATCGTAATTTTTTTCCTGGGTTAAAACGTATCCTACTCCAGTTTGTCCTCTCGGACCCGTAACCCGACCGTCTTCCCCTCTCTATCGTTTCAAAGACTGACAATATTGTTCTGACTATTCTTTATATATATATATATATATATATATATATATAAACAAAAGGGAAAAGAAATTTCAAAACCTCTCATTCAGTCTGGTATAGAGATCTCTCAAATCTGATGCAAACAAAGTCTCTAGAAGTTAACACTGAGAATGCAACAGATTTTTAAAAAGGAGTCAAGTACGTATTGTCTCCATCCATAGAATTCAAAGACTTAAAATGAATAGGTTCTCCCAGTTCGAATAAAGATTCCAAGTATAAGGGTTGGATTTCTCCTTCGGACCCCGAACCACAAAATGTGTCGAAAATCTTAAACGATACAACTGCGAAAAATTAGAAATTCAAACCGATGAGCAGAAACCAGTTTCTTTCACAATATTCAGTTACCCTGATTACTCGCACACCGTTTCGATCTGCTACCCATTCTGCCAAAATGCTGATGACAAGCCGGATAAACCACTCTGTCTTAGAACGCAGGTGTACAACAATATCCATGGAAAAACCCTGGTTTAATTTGCCATTGTGCAGAAGTATGTTTTTGTCTGAAGGTATTGGTAAAATTATTGCTGTGTACATCAGCAACGACACTTTCAGAACCGTAAACCTTTGGTGTAACGTAAATTTTGGCGTCGGGTCTAATACATTCGACAAAAAGTTCTCTGATAAAGACTTTATGAGTTTGATTTCTGAATAAATTTAAAAAAAATGGATATTCATAAATACTATTTCTTCGTTCCAACCAAGAAACCCTAAAGTCACCCATTTCTACTTTCAAATATCTGATACCCGATCATAGGACTGGCAAATTGTGGGAAGACGAATTTACTGTTTAATTCTATCTGTAACAAGGGTTAGTTGGACTTAGAGTTAGAGGGTTAGTTAGTGGTTAGTTGGACAGATTATATGTTAGGTGTGAAACGACAATTTTTTTGGTTTTTAGACCAATATTACGCAAAAGATGCCCTATGTGATAAAAATAAACACTGTAAACATTTTTTTTATTTCTGAGAATATATTCTGCCTCCCCAACGCCTTTGAAAATTATGAAAAATTACAAATTTCCGAGTAAGAAACCATATTTTAAATTTTATTTATATTTTTTTTCAAAACTCAATACCGCACAAAAGCTACATTGTATGATAAATATTAACTCTGTATTTTTTATTTTGATTTGATAATATCTTCTGCCTCCCCAACTCCTTTGAAAATTACGAAAAATTACACATTTTTGAGTAAAACCCATATTATAAATTTTATTCGTATTTTTTTTTCAAAACTCAGTACCTCACAAAAGCAACCTTATATAATAGTTATTAACTCTTTATTTTTTATTTTGATCTGACAATATCTTCTGCCTCCCCAACGTCTTTGAAAATCAAGAAAAAGTGAAATTTTTTGACTAAAAGCCATATATTAAATTTTTTTCATATTTATTTTTTCAAAACTCAATAGTGCACAAAAGTTACCATGTATAATAGTTATTAACACTATATTTGTTTTATTCTGATCTGACAATATCTTCTGCCTCTCCAGCGTGAACTGTGAACATCTTGTGCAATTAAAAAATGATTAGAAAGTAAAAAAAAAAGTTTTGTAAAAAATTTCACATTTTCATGGTTTTCAAAAGTGTTGGGGGGGCAGAAGATATTGTCAGATCAAAATAAAACAAATACAGCATTAATGTCTATCATATAAGGTAACCTTTGTACCGTATTTAGTTTTGAAAAAATAAATATGAAAAATTTAAAATATGGCTTTTAGTAACAAATTTCACGTTTTCATGATTTTCCAAGGTGTTGGGGAAGCAGAAGATATTGTCAGATCAATATAAAAAATACAGTTAATAATTATCATATAAGGTAGCTTTTGTGAGGTATTGAGTTTTGAAAAAAATATGAATAAAATTTAAATATGGTTTAAAATAAAAAAAATTGTCATTTTTCATAGTTTTCAAAGGCGTTGGGAGGCAGAAGATATTGTCAGATCAAATTTTAAAAAATACAGAGTTAATAACTATCATACAAGGTAGCTTTTGGGCGAAATTGACTTTTGAAAAAAAATATATATGAATAAAATTTAATATATGGTTTTTACTCAAACATTTTATCATTTTTCATGATTTTCAAAGGCGTTGGGGAGGCAGAAGATATTGTCAGACATAAAAAAATTCACAGGGTTTATTTTTATCACATAAGGCACCTTTCGCTCGGTATTGGATCAAAAACAAAAAACAAAAACAAAAAAATAGCCGTTTCACTACACCCTATTATACGTGGAAAGCAAAACTTAACAGTCTATATATTCCGAAATAGAGGGTTCAGTAGGGTGGAAGAGGGCGAGTTTTCACGACTCTCATATCGATTCGATCCCACCCGAGGAGTTGGATTTATGGCATGCCATCAGATTTTTTATTAAATATTTTTCATTATCGCATTTTAATTTTTATTATCGAACTGAATATCCGTTAACGGAAATACATGGGCGATAATGGAAATTAAATTCAGATAATGAAAAATATTTTCCGTTCACGGAAAACATTTTTTATTATCGACAAATAATCGTAATTGCACTTCATGGATATTCATTTGTTGTTAACGGAAATTCCGATAACGTGAAATGAATTTTTGAAACATCATTTCAATGGAAAATAAAAAAATATTATCTATCACATGAAAATCATTTTCCGTTAACGAAAATTGAATTTCCGTTAACGGAAAATGATTTTCTATTTTCGAAACCTCAATTTTCCTTATCGAAACCAGAATTTTCATTATCGAAACCAGAATTTTCATTATCGAAACCAGAATGTTATTAGCGAAGTAAGAAGACGTTATCTGTATTGGCCTTGGCACATTAGGACTAGCTTCTCAAACTCGCACGCGTCGTCAAAAATGGCGACTTCCACGAGGGCTTGGAGCTGTTATTGTAGAAATGTTGTTGTAGTAATGGTTTTTGAGATATGATTTTTTTTAAATAGTTTGTTTTAAGTGGGACACCCTGTACAAACGTATGCAATGCAGAAGTAGACATGGTTTTGGTCTAGATTTTTGTTTAAAACCTATAAAGTCTTGCTTAAATGCTGCTTAAATACACCACAACATTATCAACATATAGCGCTAGCCAGAACAGAAACTTCCTTTCTCCTCTACGTGTGCCGCCATCCAGCGGCAGCAACAAACCCTAAAGGTAAAAGAATTCGTCTGAGTTATCTGAGTGGTGCGTGCAGCACACCAGCGCCATCTCTGGCCAATCGCCGATTTTGCATTATCGAAACTTCATTTTCCATTATCGAAACTTCATTTTTCGTTCACGGTAAATCAATTTCCTTTAATTCAGAACACGCGTGTTATTCTTCACATTTCCTTTAATACAGATTTAGTTTTCGTTAAGAAGAATTCAGTTTACTGCCTCCACAGAACTTTTAATTCTTAAAAATTCGGCATCCGATAATTAAAATTAAATCCTGATAATGAAAAATGTTTTCCGTGAACGGAAAATATTTTTCATTATCGAAATTTTTTTTCCATTATCGACAGAGTATTTCCGTTAACGGATATTAAGGTCGATAATGAAAATTAAAATGCGATAATGAAAAATGTTTAATAAAAAATATGATGGCATGCCATATGGATTCCAAGGTTCGTAATCGCATGGTTTTTGAAGAAGTTCTTTTAGACAAGCTAAAAAACACAGAGTGTTGCTTTACTCAAGGACAACCTTCAAATGCCGAAGTTTTTTATTGCAGTCAGTCTTACACCAAAATTCCCAAACAAGTGGTTAGAGATAATGCCAATTTATTAATCGTATTTACTGTGGATGATTTAAACCTAAAACATTTCTATGAAAATCATGTCGGGCCGACATGGAATTTGCAGATTTTAAAACGTTGCGCAGAACGTGTTGGGAGGATCCGTATGGGTTTTTAACGATTGATAAAATCTTCAACGAAGGGCATTATAAACGTTCATTTTCGTTCATAAATAAAAAAAAAGGCCGAAAAAAACAAGAACATGGAAACAAAATGTAAAATCGTAAAACTTAAAAAACGTTTAGAGAAAAATTTTTAAACCAACTTCTGCACTAGCGAGTGCAATAAGAATCTTTACAAGAGTTTTTTAAACAGGTTGTCAGTACTTTGAAACCAACCGTCACGAAACAAACACCCACTGTGAGTCCTTTGAAAGTAGTTGCTAGCTTTCCAACTAAAAAACGAGCGAAATGTAAACGAATTATTACTCCCATAAAAACCTTTATATATGAATAGGAGGATGATGAGGAGTGGTGGGAAACTGAGGGTACAATGCACGATACCAAAAAGTTTGAATTGCCAAAACCCCTAGTTTTATCGACCATTCGAATCCGCGAGAACCTCCCGTTTCTCCTAATGTATCTGAATATGCGATTCCGGCTATCAGAGCCGAATATGCATCCAGTACAGGGCCAAAAGTCACCACGTGCTTTTGGCAATTCAAAAAAGACGCGTTTCGAAATTCAAAATTATCTCACCCTCAGATCCTCGAAAATCCCAATGAGACCATTCTGTCTTCGGACTGCAATACAACATGAAAACTGGAGAAATGAGCATTGCTAATAAAAATATTCGAGAACGACATAACGGTTGGTAGTAGTCAGTATGTGGGCAGACGAGGACTTTGGAGTTTGCTGGTTTTAAGGATTTGAAAGAACCATCATATTCTCCCGATGTCAAGGCATCTTAAGTGACTCTTTTGAAAAATACCAACGCCATCTATCAAAACAATGATCCGGGTACTCGAAAACCCAAGTCTAATCGTAGTGGCAAGAATGTATCGATAATAGCCTTTATTTGCAAGGATAAGAAAACGAAGAAAAAGGGGACCGGCATGGTAAAATAAACTGGGTTTGCTTGAATGGTGGATTACAAGTACAACTATGATTCTAATGACCTGGTCAGCAGATTGAGGCTTTTGCAGGGCACGATGGTCACAGGAACGTGATGAAAAAATTGTATCAGTATCGGAGCAACGACACGTTATCACTACTCATGAAAAAAAATATCGCTTATCAGAATTTAGGTTTACAATGAAAATGTTTGTATAGTAAAAAAAGGAAAGTGTTCAAGATGTAGTACTGCGTGAACTGTAAACTCCATACGTCGAACCGACCTGAACCTCCTATTATTTCAATATCAAAAAATAACAGATGAATGGAAGTTGTGATCTGTGACGTGTGTGGGACCAAAAAAGCTTCCTTCGACAAATCTGGGAAAAAATTCCTAAATAAAATCATAGACCATTTACCGGTAGAAGTACATTTACCCGGATATCAATATTGTGGGCCCGGAGTCAAAACTAAACGAGAGATTAGTCTAAGGGGACCCTGGAATAAACAAATTGTATGAGGCGTGCACAGAACACTATCGCTTACTCGAAAAGCTCACGATTAAACAAATGGCATGTTGCCGATGAAGTTCTTATATCTATAGCTCAAAAAGTACGTAAGGATCCCTTATTCTCTTGGACATAAAAATTAGCTGTGCCGATCGTCAAAAAAATCATGGGAACAAACCTCAAGCTCGGAATGGATGGGAAAAAAAACAAAATGGATTTACTCATAAACGAACTCCACAAACCGAAACAGAAACACTTTCCGAGACAGAAAAAAATTGTGCTGAGCCTAAACGATCAGCAGGGTGTTTAAAAAAAATGTTACATGTCGAATTTTTCTAATTCCAACAACCATTCCAAATCGGTATAACCCTTATCCCTGACCTCAGTAATGAAATCATGAAAGTTATCCCTGATCGCAGGAAAGAAGCATTTATTTGCATTTCAAATAAGAACGCAAAAGGTAAGAAAAGCATGTCGTAACCCTGATTGGTGTAGGAGAGAGGGGACCAAACCAAACAATAAAAGCCCTTAATTAGATTTCAAGTAAGAAGAAAAAATATATTTATTTGGCTATCAAGCAAAATAGGTAAAATAAAGGCTTTTACAGTATTTGGATTCCAAATAAAAACGCAAAAGGAAAAAAAACGCATGTGACAACCCTGGTTGCTGGGTTAGGGGGGGGACTGAAGCAAACAATATGTGCATTTATTTTTTTAATTTCAAATAAAAAGAAACAAAATAGAAATTTATTCTAATTTTAAATAAAATAGCTAAAATAAAAGCATTTACAGTATTTGGTTTTCAAATAAAAACCCAAAGGAACGTATTCAAGCCTTAAACGAAGAGGATCCCGATCGACACATTCAGTTATGCGAGGAATTCCTTGATTTCCTTGCAGATGATCCACAGAACTTGGAATAGATATTATACTCTGATGAAGCTAAGTTTCATCTGAATAGCAGAGTTAATCGTCATACCTGCATATTTTACAGTGATAACCCACACGTCACTATAGCGGCATTCACTCTATCACCTGGCATCAATGTTTGGAGAGGTATATGGGCTGGGGATGTCAGTGGACCATTCTTCCTTGAGGGAACAATCAACAGCGCAGTATATTGTAAGCTGCTAGAAGACAGGATTCTGCCAGCTGTACGAGAAAAGTGTCCCGCAGATATTATTTTCCAACAAGATGGTATATCATCGCACTATGCAACATAGTGGCCTCCCTCCAGTACGTCCATTCCAGTGGCATCCCTCCCACACTATGCATCCGTGCAGTGGTGATTGAAAAAGTGTACATCTACATGTATATGTGTGCGTGTAAAATGCTGCATATGGATGTTTCCTTTTGGCTGTGCCAGTATGGCGCCAGTGGTAGGGCCTTGGCCTTTCATTTGAAAGGTTGTGGGTTCGATTCCCCACTCAGGTAGTCTGACAGATAAGTCCAAAAGGTACTGTAAATAGGTTTGAATCCGAATTTATTTAACCAATCTCGAGCCCATTGGCTTTCCATTTTGTTTAAACTATGCAACACAGGTGCGAGACCTTCTGATGACCAATTTCCCAACAGCTGGATTGGTAGAAGAGGTGCGATAGAATGGCCCGCGCATTCCTGCGATCTGACGCCTATGGACTTTAGTGTGTGAAGAATAGTACGGGATTTGGTGTACATTTAACCAGCCCAGGATATTGCAAAACTGCAGGTTCTCATTACTGCTGCATTTGAGACATTTACTCCTGACTTATGCAGGAGAATATGCTTTGATGTGGAAAGCAGATGTGGTGAGTGAATCGTTGATGGAGGAGGACAGTTCGAGCACCTTTGTTCGTGATTCAATCACCTGGAACATCTTTCTTTGTCTCTAAACGAAAATGATGGACTTAATTTACGTTATAACTGGTTTGAAACAAAATGTCACACATCAGCCTTCTAGATCGTTAGCATATCTAGACCGGCAATGGGATGGGGGACCAAAGTAAAGTCTGTCCGCCTTCCCCGGGGTCGACATGCACTTTTTCTTTTGCTTTATTTTAATTTGAAATCTAGGAATTCCTCACAGAACTTAATGCGTCGATCGGGATTATCTTCGTTTAGCGTGGATACGTTCCTTTTGTGTTTTTATTTGAAATACAAATTCCGTGAATGCTTTTATTTCTGCTATTTTATTTGAGGGCCGAATAAATGCTTTTTTGTTTCTTTCTATTTGAAATTAAAAAATAAACGCAAATATTGCTTGTTTTGGTCCTCCCCTCCCACCAATCAGGGTTGCCAAATGCGTTTTTTCCTTTTGCGTTTTTTATCTGGAATCCAAATACGGTAAAAGCCTTTATTTTAACTATTTTGCTTCATGGCCGAATAAATGTTTATTTTTTCTTTTTACTTGAAATCTAAAAAGATGTTTGGGTTGGTCTCCCCCCCCCCCACCAACAAGGGTTTTCACATGCTTTTCTTACCTTTTGCATTCTTATTTGAAATGCAAATAAGAGCTTTCTTTCCTGAGGTCGGGAATAACTTACATGATTTGTTTACTGAGGTCAGGGGGGGGATTAAGGCTTAATGGCGCGTCGACAACGTGGTCATTAGCGCCAACCTCAGTCACAGTGCACTGGTCCGGGTTGCCACTGCACCACACATTACAGAGATGTTATGCAAACCCCGAATCTAAATCTTGTCATACATCTGTACCTCCTGCAAAAATTGAAAAACACCGGACAGGAAGACAGACTTATCGCCCAACTGACGCGCAATGTCATGCGGAAGACGGAAACGACGGCGAACTCCATCAAGATGGCGACAATCAACAAGTAAGTGCCGGACCGTAAGTGGCCGTCGACACCAATAACATTCAGGAGGGTCAACCCCCCCGCAAAACGAAACAGTGAGTAAGTCGGCTGAGGTCAGGGATAAGGGTTATAGCAATGGGGAATGGTTGTTGGACTTAGACAATTTCGACGTGTAGCATCTTTTTTAAACACCCTGTATGGCAGGGACTTTGTGGAAGTGTTACCAGTTTTGTTAATTTTTTCACAACAGAGAAAAGTCTGTGATTGTCTATGACTCGTGTCGAAGCACTCATGACTCCTCGTATCATGTCCTCGTAGACATCTTACGTTTCGATATGGTAGCACAGGCAGTTGGTATCTGTAAATAGGAGCCTGGCCCAATCACCTTACTTGGGTCGAATATACTCATAATGTAACTCGAAATGAACAATTTTGATAGTTCTAAAATGCTGAAGATGAGTTTAATGGAAGATTACCTCAATATAAACGAATCTTTGCAGCACGATTCCTCCGTGCAGAGCTATGCATTTCACGAATATAATCCGATGGTAGGAATCAACCTAAACATTTCAATTCCGAAATTAGAATTGTAATCGAAAACCAGGAATTGTTCCTACACATTGAGAATAGTTATCTTCTTATTAAAGGTAGGTTACTGATTACTGAAGTCTGGTGGTAGCAGTTTTGCCGATGCTAACTAAGTGTCACTCATCAATAATGGTCGCATATACTTGTTTTCCAGCATTAAAATAATATCATTTTGGGATAAGCTAGTGGATGAGTTAAATTACCCCAGTTATGGGACTCTGATGAAAGGTCTCCTCACGTACGGTTCTAGCGATCAAGTGTCGTTGTTGGAGAACTGCTGGGTATTAGGTGCTGCAGAATCTTCCAGCACCAGTTTGGACGATAACATAGGATTCAACTTTTGACACTCCACCATTGTGAAGGAACCGGTCTCTAAAGGAAGCTTCTCGTTAATCATTCCTCTAAAACAGTGAATGAATTTTTCGAAAATAACGACAAGGTGCTTATGATACCAATCACGTTCTGGTGTTGTCTAGGGTGAGTGTGGACTTGGGTTTTAGACATTGGTATTACGAAAGTTGCGAACTGCCTCAGAGCACTAGTTTCATCTGGCGCGTGCTCACTACTTTGTCTGTCAAAAAACTTAAGTGGGTCATTCTAGCTCAAACAGAAAAGACGCTCAAACTAAAAATCATGCGGTATTCGATCATTGTAGCCTTCAAGATGCTGACATGACTTTAAATTCCGAACGTTACCTATTTTTAGACTTGAACGTAAATTATGCTAGTGGAGATTACTCGATCCTGTTTAGAATTGCTCAGGAGGTTAGACGCGATTTGTACGATGTCGGGGACTTGTGTGTTGATTCGGTGCAGTTTCAAAATGCATATCATCTAGTGCTTTTGGATTGTTCCAAGCAGTCAGAGAGACTGCAGTCTGCTATAGTTGATGTACAAGTGAAATTGAAATTTAAAGCCGCAGTTTCAGGTAATACGACGTGCCTCACGTTGTAGATTGGAGATAGAAAAATGAGTTTGAAATTGGACAATGGTAAAGTCGAAGTGATTTATTAATTTATACAAAAAAGAAAAAGGGGATCAAAGTGAAAAGAAGTAAGATCGGGAAAAAGTGAATGGAGTGAAAAGAAGAAAGATCAGGAAACTAGGTGGGTTTCTACCATTGCTGGCATTGCCCGGATCGGCTATAGCTGGTGAAGGTGGTCTAGCAGGGGGGTGCTGCCGACATCGCCGCTGCAGTTAAAAAGAGCCAGAACGATGCTGGTAGTTGCTAGATGGTGAGACATAACAAGAAGATTGAGGGTTCGGTGTTGAAGAAGAAGAAACGAAGAGTCAAAGAAGATATCTCGTGGCAAAGGTCTTTACTTAATGCCACACAAGGTATAATCGATTTTAAAAAACCTTTAAAGAATTTTGATTTTAAACAGATTAATGAAAAAATTGAAAATTCCAAAATTAAGTGGAACTTTCAGCAAAGACACACTCCTCTTACATCTTAGACCTATGGGTGAAAATTGCATCCTGAACTTGGAAAATTTCCATGATGGAGATGGAAGTTGCTGGGTCACCTGTTTTACTATTGCGGGAGAACCCTGTTATTTCGATAATTTTGGCAATGTGGGTCCTCCCGGTCCATGGTTAACGACTTGGGACCAGGAATTAAATACAACTACGAACGTGTACAAAACATTGACCATATTTGGTGTGGACACTTTTGCCTATTTTTTCTAAGCATCTTCTGTAAGGTACGTAATTACGAAGCCGTTTTAGATAGGATAACATGAGCTATCTGTTGACAGGTTGCTTGTACCACGATTGGCAAATCGTTTTATATTTTGTAAGGAATTTCGATATCGGTAGTTGTTGAATGCTGTCCTTTACTTTAGTAATGTAACAAGCTTCCTTTCCTACTTTCCATCTGACAACGAGGGCTGTGCTCGGATCGCTGCAGTTCAAAATTGCTTTAAGAATTAAACCAGAACTTGCACATAGGAGTCTTGATAGAACACCGGAAATAACGAACCAATTGCCTGATTTTTCTAAAGGGTGTTTCGTGTTGAAACTGGTTATCATGCAACAGTGTTCATGCACAAATTTCTTCGTAACCACGTCACTCGGTAAAGTAGATTCACTTATATATCTAATCTGTTTGTACGCGGCATTGAAGGGTTCTTTCTGGTCGTCTAGTTAGAAGCAATTACTGTCAACGATCACCTTAGTAACAGCATCTCTTGGTAAAGTAGGTTCACTTAGATTCCTAATTGGTTTATTTGTAGCGTTGAAGTATACTTTTTTATAATCCTGTCAACATAGACTTTTGTGGCTGCATCAGCAGCATGTTGGGGGAAAGCTACGTCCTTAATTTGTTTATTTTTAGCATAAAAATTCCCATCCGCCCCATCTAAGTACAAAGCATTATTTTCGATGTTAGAAACGGCAGAAGCCAACTCGTCGGAGAAAAGAGTTATGGAAGGAGGTAATTCAGTTTTAAGTTTCTCAACATCCTTTTCTAAATTATCAATTTGAGAAAAATTTACAGTATCTTGAGGTTCAATAGCAGATTCTACTTTTGTTTCTCATATCGTATTTTTTTTGCATTCTTACTTGAAATGCAAATAAAAGCTTTCCTTCCTGAGGTAGGGAATAACTTTCATGATATGTTTGCTGAGGTCAGGGAAAAGGGTTATAGCAATTGGGAATGGTTGTTGGACTTAAAACAATTGACGTGTAGTGTCTTTTTTTAAACACCCCCTATGGCAGGTGGACTTGGTGGAAATGTTGCCTTACTCAAACGTAAATAAAGGATTTAACTATCTACTAACATGCGTTAATGTCATGTCCTAGTTTTCTTGGGCCTTCCTCTTAAATCTAAAACTGGTTTAGACGTTACGGCAGCCTTTAAGAAGATATTCAAAATAACGACGCCACCTAAAAATTTACAAGTCAATTTACAGAGTGAATTTTACAATAAAGATGTCCTTAAACGTCACAACATCAACATCGACTCTATCCACTCTGAGAAGAAAGCGAACGTTGTCGCATGTTTCAACAGAACGCTGAAAACTCAAATGTAGAAACGATTCACCAAGTGCAACATACGAGTGGATACACATTATCGATGAGCTAGTTTCATGGTACAATGACACAGTTCACTCAGCAACTAAACTAAAACCTCGGGAAGTAACCAGACGTTACGAATAGCTGCTGAAAATTAAATCAAAACAATCGTCGAAACAGCCCAAATTTGTAAAGTTAAGAAAGTTTTTGATAAAAGGTATTTGCAAAATTTTATTAACAAAGTTTTCATGATTTGCGTAGTGCAAAAAACCGAACCGGTTACTTATCTTTTAAAAGATGAGTCGGGTGAGCGGTGCTGGGTGGTTTCTACGAACAGGGAATTCAAAAAACCCTAAGTCCGGAATCGTTTTTAGTGGAAAAAGTGCTATGCAGTGCATTTCGTTAAATGGAAGGGCTATGACGCCAAGTATAATAGTTGGATGGATAGTACCAGCAGTTTTAAATAAATAGAATGGTATGTTAACATACACTCACTTTTGAGTACAAGCGTATATTAAAATACACTCTGTTTTAGTCCCTAAAAACGTAATATTTTTTTTCCTTTTCGAGTATCATTATTCATCATCCGGCAGAATGAGACCGTGTCGAAAGATGTGGTGGTTGATAATTCGTTTCATGTTTGAATCAAAAAATACTTTCTGCATATTATGTGACAATACGTCAAAGTAATTTTTTACTTTCCAATGTGGCATATTTTGCACATTGTTAAATGTGTTTGAATTTCAGTTTTTGAGGTGAATTATAGCAAATACTTTTTTTCGGCGAAGGATGGCTAAGGTACAGACAATAGAATGTTTAAATATGAGGATAAAAAATTAAAAAAATCATTGTAAACTTGTAAAAAAATTTTCTACATTCAAGTTTTGCACTTTTGGTAATAAATAAATAGACATAAATCGCAGGAAATAATACTAAGGAAAATTGGAAATTAAGCCAACAGCGAAAATCATACACTAGAAATAACGTAGTTCAGTAAGCCACCTTTATGCTCTTACGTTTCGTTGGAGTGGCATGACCCGGATTCGAACCAGCTACCCAGTTCTCCCCCAGATCACTTGCATAGCGCCTTAGTCACCATGGCCACATACTCAACTGGCATAAAGATAACTCACTGAACCCGTTATTAAGGTCACAACCGTGGGACCAGGGCTCCATTCGACCGAAATTCACTCGGCCATAGTCCATGGAGAGGGAAGACAAATCATACACTTACAAGGCTCAATAAAGGAGAAATAAATAGACATAAATCGCTGGAAATAATACTAAGGAAAATTGGAAATTAAGCCAACAGCAAAAATCATACACTAGAAATAACGTAGTTCAGTAAGCCACCTTTATGTTCTTACGTTTCGTCGGAGTGGCATGACCCGGATTCGAACCCGCTACCCGGTTCGCCCCAGATCACTTGCATAGCACCTTGGTCGCCATGGCCACATCCTCAACTGGCATAAAGCAAGCTTCCAAAGGTGCCCATGAGTGTAATGTAGACTAGGAAATGGATCAAAGAATGGAAGGTCAACTGTTATCAAGCTTCGCAGAATCTTATATGTCATAATAGGGTCAAATCTTAGGCGCCTTAATTCAAGAAGTTCAAGGCCCGTTCTTGCAAGGTGCTCCGTGTAGTCAACTTCCCGAAGCCTCGGAAGACACTTCATAAACAGTCTCTGCACTGACCCAATCAGATCGATGTCCTTTACGAGGTACGGGGACCAAACAGGTGTTGCTTACTCCAAGATGGGACGGACGAACACCTTGAAAGCCCACACCTTAGTTTGTAGGTGACCGGAAGTTAAACATCTATTTATTGTAGCAAGCCGTCGAAAAGCAGTCAAGGATATTTTCGTACAGTGAAGAGTTGACTTAAGGTCATGGTAAAACCAATTCCTAGGTCTCGAATCTCGTTGGCGAAAGGAAATGTGTCACTGTTAAGTACATAGTTTGATTCTGGACTCCTAGGTACAATACTTAAAGATTGACATTTTGAGAAGAAAAGTGGCAACTGCCACATTGTAGACGAACTATGTACATTCCCAATCTCGACTAAAAGGGCTGGCGAAGGACCGATAGATACTATCTCAGTTCCAGTCTTTATGTCGTCCGCAAATTTTGAACGATATGGTGAAGAAGTATTCAGGTCAAAATCATTTTAAAAGAGTAGAAACAATAATGGTCCTAGGACCGAACCTTGAGGGACGCCACTCACCATGTCAACCTTGTCCGTGAGAGAAAATTCAATTTCAACTTGTTGTATTCAGTTTCCCAGAAATGCAGCCAACCAATTTAAAAACAATCCACCAATGCCACATCCATTTAATTTTGCAAGAAGTTTTCGATGGACAACCGATTCAAATGCTTTTTTGAAATCAAAATAGATTACATCACTCTGGGCACCAATGTCTAATCCATCGGTCCACCGGTCTAGCATACTCAAAAGGTTGTGTGTGGCTGAGCGGCCTAGGAGAAACCCAAATTTATCTTGTTTAATAATGGATGTCACCATTAAGTAAGGTAACATAATATCCCTGATGACAGCCTCCATGACTTTACAGCTCACACACAACAATGAGATAGGCCTTTAGTTTTCATGATTCGATACCAAACCTTTCTGGACGACTGGAATAACAATAGCGTTTTTCCACTGACCTGGAAGTTCTCCTAGTTCAAAAGTGATAGTAAAAAGTTGAGATAATAGGTAGAAAAATTCAGCTGAAATGTGCTTCAGTAATGCTGAAATGCCATCTTGGCCACATGAAGTACTAGATTTAAGATTTTTCAATGCAGAGAGAACAGCAGTTTGGCTAAACTTTTCAGTGTATCACTTACTTTGCCCAAATGGATTTTGTGACCACGGGAGAGTTTGGTTACGATCATCTATAATGCCATTGGCTGCAAAATATTGCTTAAAGTTCAACCTTGTCTTGGTTTTCTGCAAGGAATTCACTGGGGATTTTGAAAGGTGGTATTGGTGTTTGACTGCTTTTTTTTCGGTAAAATTAAAGAAGGGATGAATTGTTTCCATTCCGGATTACATTTTCTTCCTTTTTTCTGTGCCATGCCTAAACCGCATTTGAATAGTTATTTCGAGAAGCGTTATATGCCCTTGAGTAGTCTGCGTTACGGTTTGTTCTGTATAGTTTCCAAAGTTTAAGTTTATGATTTTTCAACTAAACCAAAAAATTTGGAAGGCTGCGAATGTTTTCTCTAGTGATGCCCCTAGTGTCCTGCAGTAATATTTGTTATTTAGGACCTCCAAAAAAACAATTCCAAGCACCACCAATTGTTGAATGTATTGAGAAGATTAGATCATTCCCATCAATCAGTTGAAGTGACGTCCGAGCAATGGGCAGTCTACCCGTCCCAACACTGATTCCACATTTGTCTGCGCTTCAGACCCTGAGACATTTACCGGGTTAGGATTTAATTTGAAGGTAATAATGCAGTGATCACTTCTACCAAAGTGAGGGCCCACTAGAAGGTCAAAAAGTAGTCAGTCGATCATCATCAGTAAAGATAAGATCTAGTATATTTTGCCCACATGTAGGCTTAGCCACATGCTGAGTAAGCCTCAAGGGAGTTATAAGTTCTAGGAAAAATCCGTGATGTGGGTCCCTAAAACTATTGCTTACCCAGTTTACAGTTGACTGATTAAAGTCTCCTAGGATTACGTTTGAATGGTTCACGTTTATAGATTTCGATAAAAGATAGCAGACGTTTATCACAGATTCCTCCAGTCTGCTATCTGGGAGATAGCAAAGAGTAAATGTAGTGTTAAAAAGGGGCATAGATATAACCAACCCTTTAACTAGTGCCACGACTTCCACCAAGACCACTGGTATTTCCACAGTATATATAATTAACACCCAACCTCCTCGACTGCCACGGTCACGTCTCGCAACTGCGTACTTTTTTGGATCCACTACCATCACATCGGTGTACCCCTGATGGAGCCAAGACTCCACAATAAAAATCACTTTAAAACAGTCACTATCAAGCTTTGCATTAAAACATCCCAAGTTTCGGACAACACTACGCGCGTTAAAAAAGCATAAAAAAAAAATTGTCAGTAACACCACAACCTGTCACTGGACGTGACTCCATACTGGGGATCCCCATTGACATTTAGAAGTTTTAAATAATAAATAAATAAATAAATAAATGGATAAGTCATGTAATGATAATGATAGTTTCCGATAAGTCATGTAATGACGCCAACTTGAGTTGGAGCACAGTTCTATCCCATGTAGTGAGATGTATCCCATCACTGGCAAGGCGTGTATGATCATTTAAGATTTCACAATCCAATTACAAAAGGAGAGATTTTGGGCCACACACATCTTCCTAACAAGGGTGTTCGTATTCATTACTAGTGCATCATTATCCCGGTTCGTGCGTCCTAGTCTGGGGAGCAGTCCGACTAAGATAATACGGGTGTTTAGGCACGCATACCTGAGTGATGTCAAAAAGTCAGAAAGATACAGTGCAATTCGGTGCGGTGGTATTTTACCTGGACTATTTGTACCTGCACAGATGATAAATGGTCCAAACTTGTTACTTATCTTGACAAGTTCAAGCAATTTTTTTCTGGTAGAGCCTCGACTGTTAGGCCTGGCTAAGTTTGTGTGACAGATTCTGCCCAGTAGTTTTTCACATTTGAGTCACTTAAAATTGTCGACCTTGTGGCCCATGTAGCATCACGTGGCTTATCTCTAAATGTTGATCCAACACTACTGTTTCCTGCAATATGGGGGAATTTCTGCCAACTTTGTACATTTTTATTTCATGTCTGATTTGTACGGTTACAGAGTGAGGAAACATTTGGAGTAGGGTTACAGAGCACATCAGGGAGTTTACTGTTTGTTTCATTAACTTGAAGCTGAGTTTCTGAGGGTTGGCTGTCACTTTTTTACTTTGAGTTTCTCCTGATTTACGCTGTGGGATTTTTCAGCTTTCCCAAAGCCATCTTTACTTGATGGGGAGATTTGCTGTCTTAGTTGGTTTGTGTCGCGCTCCCCCTGTATCAAAGGTGATATTTCTTTCCTATACTGAATTAACTAGGATTTTGCTTCCAGCATTTATTCCACAAAGTTTATCGGTTTGATCGTGATCTAAGTGCGCCGGCAAAATCGACAGTTGGTCGCTTCCGGTAAGATTTAATTTAACAATGAGATTTGCTGTTTCACCCGAACCTGTAGCACCCTCAACTCAGCTCTCTCTTGGGCTAAACCACCTACAGTGGGGGTAGATTCTTCATTTATATGTTGTGGGTGTTGTGCGAGCATCTTCAATTTGTTACTCGTCTTTTCTACTAAATCATTGATGTATTCATCAGAAAACGTTTTTGTTTTTCGTAAAAGTTTTTCGTCCAGTTCTCATAACTTAGTTTAAAAACCAAAAAATTTAAATCGAGGGATGACATAATATTCAGTGCCACAGTGTCAACCTTCACACTAAGATCAGCCAAATCGACATCTTTTTCCAAACTGAAGGTCGCAAGTTTGTCCAACACCTTAGCAGAAAGATCGAGAAGGGATAATAATATAATAAGAAGTGGTTCGAACACCAGTTAGGGTGTAAAGGAAACGGCAGGGCTGAGAGCCGCTTACACCGATCCATACATTTTAAAAACATAAAACATCAGATAAAACAAAATTCCGGTCTTTTTAGGAAACGTTTCAGATCAACTTGCCCCAGACGATGACGGAAAGCATCCACAGTAGCCACCGAAACGACATTCGTAGGAAGAGAGTTCCATGGTGTGACAACCCTCACTGCAAAAAAGAATCTGCGGACCTCCAACTTGGCTGGCGGTTTCACAAGTTTATACATATGTCCTCGAGTGTGTTTCATCGTTGATAACTCGAATAAAGGGATATCTATAGGTAGAAATCCTCTTACAATTTTAAAGGTAAGAATAAGATCCGCCTTTAGACGACGTAGTTCAAGGGAGTCGAGTTTAAGACGGTGTAAGCGGGTCGCGTATTGTAGATTTTTGAAGCCTTTCAAGGACTTGGTGAAACGGCGCTGGACCGATTCAAGATAATCAATATCCTTTAGAAGATTTGGAGCCCAAACTTGGCAAGCATACTCAAGCAATGGCCTGACATAAACTTTAAAAGCCCAGAGCAGGATATGCGTGTCACCCGAAGCGAAAACGCGTCTAACAATATATAGGCGATTAAGAGCACTGTTTACAATGTGGTTACAATGCATCGTTTGTTTAAGGGTGGAACAAAACCAGACACCTAAACTTCTCACTGAAGAAACATCTGGCAACACGGTGCGGTCCATACTGTAAGAGTGACACTGGTTTCTGTTTCCTATGTGGAATGACATACATTTTGAATTTGCGATGGGCAATTGCCACTTAATTGACCAGCTATAAACTTCATTAATCTCTCTTTGAAGGAGACAAGCACCATTGTCATCTAATATGGGAGAATGGCTGATCAAATCATCAGCAAACTTACTTTGTTCGCAAGTGTTGGAGCTACTAGAAAGATCATTAAGGTAAATTATGAAAAGGAGAGGTCCTAGAACCGATCCCTGGGGCACTCCGCTAATAATGTTCAATGAAGTTGATGGTGAGCCTTCCACCATGACAAATTGGGTTCTATTCGATAGAAAGGCTTTAAGCCACCTCAAAAGCATTCCCCCAAAACCAGAATGATCGAGTTTCATTGGACAACCATTTACTGTGGACAACCGACTCGAATGCCTTCTTAAAATCAAAAAGAATCACATCAGTCGGAACTCCGATGTCGAGTGCCTCGGACCAGGTGTCCAGGGCTTTCAAAAGCTGCAAAGTGGTTGACCTTCCTGGCAAGAAGCCAAATTGATTGGGCTGTATAAGATTTGTTTTCTTAGAAAATCGGAGCATGTGTTCCCGTATAATCTGTTCCATAACCTTACAAGAAACTGAATTCAAAGAAATGGGCCTATAGTTTCCAGGGTCAGCCACGTTACCCTTTTTTGAAAATTGGGACCACCTTGGCTGTAGACCAGACTGAGGGTAAAGTACTGGCTTCAAAGGATAAGTTAAAAATGTGAACCAAGGGTTTGCATATAAAATAACGGATTTCGCGAAACAAAAATGCGGAGTGCCCATCAGGTCCTACAGCGTGGCTAGGTTTTAGATTGGTGAGGGTAGCCAGGACATTTTGTTCGGTAAACTGCACCAAATCGCACCTGTCAGCAATCTG
>JAHWFP010011040.1:0-22773 GCA_023313725.1 Lithobius niger | reverse complement strand
CTACTACTTTAAAATTTTTCACACGGCGAGTATACAAATATGTGTACTTTTTAATTTCATTTTTTTTATAAAATTTTTTTTTTTAATTTGTCCCTACCCTTTCCAATCCTTTCATGGGCCCATGGGCCGGCGCCCTTATCATCTGCCGGAATCACATGGGCCTTAAGCCGTAATCGTCTAACTGGAAGAACGTATACAGTATAACGGAAAATCGTCTAACACGAACTTCGTGTAATGAAAAATACGATATTCCGTTTAGAGGATTGTCCAGATTTTTTTATTTATGCAAATATTAAGCAATTATCGCGCCCCTAACCAGGGAAGTCCCTAAACAAATCTCTTTTGGAACATTAAAAAAAAACGTTACGCGTCCCCCCCCCCCCCCCCGAAAAATGTGCTCTTTTCGTATATCCATTGAGACCGTCTGCAGATGAATCCTGCAGCCAAGATTAGTGTTGTAGCCAAAATAAGTAAGTAGCTCTCCAAACCGATAGTTACCGTTAGTTGTAAAAGGAAACGTGTCTCGTTTTTAAGGAAAAGACATGTTGGTTTAAAAATGTTCTATAAAATGTTCCTTACACCCATCTCCTGTCGAAATTCATACAATAAGTAACACTGAACACGTTTGAATGCCCACATCCGCAACATAGTCAGCACCTAAAAAACCGAAGAAGCCAAGGCTTTTCTAGACAATCTTTTGTAAAAACTAGACTTGCAGAAACGGTAATAATAGCGTCAAAACCTTGGAACATTCACATCATGGTGGTCCCAGAAGCTGAGGTGTTTTTAGAAATTTTGATTCTGAAAGGGCCATTTTTGAGGTCCAAAAATGACTTTTTCTTCCAGTTGATCAGTCTGGTTTTGACCCACCGCCCTCTTGACGGCACCTGAAAACTTTATGAGCCCCCCCCCCCCCCACCGCGAGGGCGTTAAAAAATGACCCCCCTAATTCCCCGCCCCCCTTCCTCCCCAGCGATAAATGATGACTGGTCCCTTACACGACTAATTACACAGAAAAGTTGACTTTTACACAGTTGACGTTTAAAGCATTTTCAAGCCGTTCACATTGTTCCCATTTTCAAAGACATAATTAGTTCTCGCCAATCATAGATTGAATTTGACTACAGAATATGCTCAAGGAAGATACATGTTCGCACAGAAGAAAAAAAGTCGTAATTATAAACAGAAACAATTTTTTTTTTGTAATTTGGCTTAGCAATTAATCAGTAGCGCTGCGCAGCTACTATCTCAGCGGGCCTTTGGTAGAAACATCTAATTCAAGTGTCGGATATAAGGGCGAGCTTCAGTCAAGGAAGGAAACAGCTCCGCACTTAACTGTGTTTCCGGCTTAAGAGTTGCTCGCGCGATCAAAGTTTCGATTTCGAGTTTCGGTTTTCGAGACGAATTAAGTTTCTTTCAGGGATCTGGCAACAGGTGTCGCAGCCGTACAGTATGGGGTTTTTGATCACACGCTAGAGTAAACTGAATCTGATAGAGTTGAAAACTCATCATTTTCATAGACTCATAGTTTTACTCTATTGCAGTTTTTACAAAGGTACTACCATTTTGTAGTTTCTGAAGTTGTGGATCGAAGCCCGCAATCAAGCTGAAAAGCAGAGAAACAAATTTGATCGTGAGGAAAGTATGATGGGTTTGCTTATGGCAAATGTTTTTTCTTTATATTTAATTTTTACATTTGGAATCATGGGATGAGTATCGTGTCATACAGAATGTGTTGTTTTTGTATGATTTTCAGTGGCATTCTGTTTGTTAGGCTAGCAGTGCATATTTTTGATAAAATATTCTTATACTAAGTCTCTCATGAAAACGTAACTGTAAATTTAAAAAAAAGACACAGTTTATAGTTGTTTCCCTTAATTTGGTTAGTTTTGCACTGCCTTTGGTGTTTGCAGAAAACCATAGAAAAGCCGTTTTGTTCGGTGAGATCAGTTTCCTTGCCCGAATTTCAACAGGCACGTTTCACTGCGGAACAATTTGTAGGCCTAACGCAATATGTTCAAGAGAGCAACCACTTTTACTCAGTCCTTGTAAATCATGGCATTAAAGGAGATCAATGTCTGAATTTTCCCTTAATTTGATTCTTTTTGCACCGCGTGCTATTGTAGAGACCTATTTTAACCCATTTTCGCTGATTGGGCAGGATTCGAACTTACAACCTTCAGATTAGTGGACTGACCTTCTAATCTTTAGGCTCTGAAGCCATTTCACCTGCCCTAGTTAATACACTAGTTTTCAAACGTATAATAAAAAAAAGTGACGTAATATTTAGTATGTTACTGATTGTTATAGGGCATCGACAATATCCTCCATCCTGCCGAACACTCGCCTTTTTTCTTTGCTACCGTGCCAAGAATGAATGTTCTCTGCCTTATTCATTGCTACCATGCAAAAAGATATTGTTACAGGGCATCGAAAACAATACTCTTCACTTCACTTCCTCCTCGAATAAACCCAGCTGTTCTAGTTCCGTTTTACCACTTTTATTATGTAGGCATTGGTTTTCCCTGGTGAGACAAATTGGAGATACACTTTTTTTGTAACATGGGGATATATTCTCTTAAAGCTTAGTTTTCTGGCACAATGTAGTTGTGTACAGGAGGATTTTGCTTGAGAAAGCAGAGTGTCAAGGTTTAACCTTGCTTTGTATTATTTCGTGAAATAAAATTCTTTTGTGTTCTCAATGTCAGGGGTATGCCCGCTCGTTATATTGTGCTGGGAGAGTGAGTTTGTTTGGTCGTTATTTTTTGACGTTAGATTTGTTGGACTAGATTCTTTAGTTTAAATTCGGCTTAGTCGTGCCAATATAAGTGGCCGTGCGCGTCGGTTCTTTGCAGGGAATTTGAATCACTACGTTTTTGTCAGTTTTTGAGTGCGTTCAGGTTTCTGTTCGACTGGTACACCTGGGTTTCAGAGCCGTTTAATATTTGGGTATGAGGAAGAGACCGGTGCATATTATGTGAGACCAGCAGTTTCCCAAGGTTTTCAGTGCATCCTCTGAAATAAGAAAAACTAATAAAGTGTTTAGGTTTTGACTTTCGTGGATTTCGTTGGAGAAATATCGTTTGTGATCGACTAAGTTTGCCACGAGGTGACTATAGAAAAGTCGTTTCAAATGTATTGGTGCAAGAGGTGCAAAATTTCTGTCGCAGCAATAATTTATCCTAAAGCTTGTAGCACATTGCTACGTTCCGCAAGCCGTCAAAAGTCTGTTTAGATGAAAAGTAAACAATTTAGAGGAGCTGCGTGTACTGCTCCGTCCCATTCCGTGACGACCCGTCGGCTAACGGACGGCATTGTCGAGGCAGAATCCTTTCAGTCGAAACTAATCGCATCGGAGAGGTGTACACACCTCTTGTCTGCTGGTCGCACCCTGCTCCGTTCTGCCCCTTTCTGACGACTGACATAAACGGATGGTCCAGCGCACATTGCTTCCATCGCTGTTTCAAGTTGGCTTCACTGAGCTTTCAAATTTGAAGAAGGACTTGTAGTGACCTTAAGTAGGTAACTAAATAAAAAGTTGTAGTAAATTAGGTATTATTAATTCTTTACGCTCTGGCATGATGACATTTAGGTCCAGAAGGCAACTGAAATAGGTTCGCTACTGTATTTAGTAGGGGAAAGGAGTTGTGCACAGGTGTGTGACGGACGACGGCGGTCATCGACTGCGACGGCAGGTGCGTACACTTCTCCGACTTTTGACTGAAAGAATTGTGCCTCGACTATCCGACAGGGCCGTCACGGAACGGTACTGAGTAGTATACGCAGCTCCTTTAATTTACATGCGTTTAATCCAAACAGAACTTTAACGACCTGGGACATTACGTGGTGGACTGGGGCGGAATGGATAGAGTGCAACAAGCTTCAGTCGATAGCCGTCGTCATCTGTCAGCATCTGCGTACAACGCCTTTCGCCTACTAAACACAGATGCAAACATACTTCAGTTACCTTCTAAACGTAAATGCCGTCATGCTCGAGCGTAAAAATTAATACCTAATTTACTACGACTTTCTATTTAATTACCTACTTATGGTCACTACAAGTTCTTCTTCATTTGCATTGTCAATTTGGGCACGATAAATTTACTAGCTCATCAGAACCGACTGACACGGTTAGCGTCAAAAGCAATGTGCGCTGGATCATCCGTCGGCGTCAGTCATCGGAACAGGACAGAACAGAACGGAGTAGTGTGCTACAAGCTTAAGTGTGTGAAAATATCTTATTAATTTTGTTTATGACAACATTTCACTTGTAAATCTTGTTGCACACTACTCCGTTCCAACGACTGATGGCAACAGATGGTCCAGCGCACATTGCGTCTGTTGCTAACTGTTTCCGTGGACTACACAGCTTTTAAACCTAATCGCGCTAAACTGGCAATGCAAATGAAGAAGGACTTATAGTAACCTTAAGTACGCAATTAAATATAAATTCGTCGGAAATTAGGTATTAATTCTTACCGCTCAGGCAGGATGACATTTAAGCTCAGAAGTCAAGCTTAGGTCCGCATCTGTATGTAGCAGGGGTAAGGCATTGTATGCAGGCGTGTGACAGAATACGACAGCCATCGAATGATGGCAGGTGCGTACACATCTCCGATGCGATTAGTTTTTAACGGAAAGGATTGTGCCTTGACAATCTCGTCCGTCTATCGACGGGTCGTCACGTAAAGCTTGTAGCACACTGTTCCGTTCTGTTCCGCCACGTCACGGTGTAGGCCGTCATTAGAGGAACCCCATATACTGCTCCATTCCGTTTCGTGACGACCCGTCGGCTGACGGACAGGATTGTCAAGGCAGAATCGTTTCAGTCAAAAACTGATCACATCGGAGAAGTGTACGCACCTGCCGTTAGTCGACGGCCATTGTTATTCATTACGCACCTCTTCACGATGCCTGTCACCTACTCAATACAGTTCCGAACCTCTTTCAGTTCCCTTCTGAACCTAAATGTCATCATGCTCGGGCATAAAGAATTAATACCCAGATTACTACAACTTTCTATTAAATTGCCTAGTTAAGATTGCCTCAAGTCCCTCTTCATTTGCATTGTCAGTTTGGGTATGATCAAATTTAAAAGCTCAGCGGAGCCGACTAAAATGATTAGCGACGGAAGCAATGTGCGCTGCACCAACCATTGCAGTCAGTCGATGGAACGGAACGGAACGGAGTAGTTGTAGCACACCACTCTGTTCCATTCCGTCCCGTACTGACGTCTAACGGCAACGGTTGGTTCATCACACATTGCTTCAGTCGCTAGCAGTTTCAATCGGCTCCGCTAAAGTTTTAAATGTGATTGCGGCCAAACTGGCAATGCAAAGAAGGACTTGTAGTGACCTTGCGTAGATAATTAAATAGAAACTCCCAGTAAATTAGGTATTAATTCTTTACGCTCGGTCATGATCACATTTAAGTCCAGAAGGCAACTGGAATAGGTTCGCATCTGTATTTGGTAGGGAAGGCATTGTGCACAGGTACGTGACGGACGACAACGGCCATCGACTGACGGTAGGTACGTACACTTCTCCGATGTGATCAGTTTTTGAGTGAAAGGATGCTGCCTCAACAATCCTGTTCGTCAGCCGTCGGGTTGTCACAGAAAAGGACGGAGCAGTATACGTGGCCCAGGACGGAGCCGAGCAGTGTGCTAGAAGCTTAACGGGACAGAGCAGTATACGCGGCTTCTGTTATTTACATGCTTTTAATCCAAACAATAGTTTGATGACCTGTGACGCGATGTGACGGAACGGCGTAGTGTGCTACAAACATAAGAGGCGGGGGGAGGTGTCAACGTAAGAGGGGCGTATTGTGTCGACATAGTTGTATACATTGATTTGCGAATGTTTGAATTCAACAATATTGGCGTATTTATGGTCACACTTGTGTCCAGGAAAGCTATTGCGTTATATTTGGACTCATCCATAGTGTAGGACAGAGAAGGGTGGTAGCTATAGAGAATTGAAAAATGGGCGAATGAATCGTTAATGAATGGCATCAGTATTATTTTGTTTCAGGAAATTTCGAGATTAAGGCAGTGTCAATTTTGTTAAGAGCAATATGTCGACCATAAAAATGTTAAATGGGCTACATGTGGGAATCTCGTCCATCTGTGAAATGAACAATTTATTGTAGTGAAATATCTGGAAAATTATTATAATGGTGTCAATAAAGAGTTCGAGGCAGCGTACCAATGGAGCAAGGGGGGGGGGGGGGCGAGGGAGTGTATTAACGGTATCACATCGCCACAAAAATAACTCCGTGCTACAATATACGACGGGAATAACGCCGTTAGTAAAAATGCCGTGAAAAACACCGCACTTGAAAAACGCCTCAATGCAGCGATGCCATAAAAATGTTTAAAAAAATAATAAATGGTTGCCAGACGATAACTTTTAATTTAATTCATTAGTTAATAAGCATTCAACAAAATTATAAACCATTCCATTAAACTAAAATAAACATTGATGGTTCTTGAAACGTTTACAAAACGTATAAAAGGTTTTACTGTTCAAACGCGCGTTTTTTCCCCTCCCTTTCTCCGATCATGCTTAATTTTTTTTATGTGGCCACCTGATCACCCGGCTTGTCGTTATCGCATCCTTCCCCACCCCCATTTTAGTTACTTTTGGTTTTGGCTACGGAGAGTTGTTATCAATGTAAGATTTTCTTGGGTATTAAAGTGAACAGGAACCAGGGAGAGAATGGATTTATTGTCTTTCTTTTTTTTTTTCTTTTTCTTTTGTTTATATGAGATGTCTTGCTAGTTCAAAGCTAGAACGTGTATAAGGGATACCGACACATAATTAACAGACAACAGATCAATAAAATACTTGGAAATACATGGATTACAACAGGGTTAACTGCCGTGGACGAGTTCATACCGATAACTAGGATGTTAACTGAAAGTCTGATAAGCATATCTCATGTTTAAACTTCACCCCCCCCCCCCCCCCGAAACTGTAGGTCGCCAACTCTTGTCTGTTTTATATTTATTTTTGCAGGAGGTACAGATACAAGATAAAATCTAGGTTCGGGGTTTGTTTAACGTATCTGTAAGCTGTGGCTCAGTGGCAAACTGGACCACTACACTGTGGCTGGGTTTGGCGTTAATGTCATGGCTGTAACCGCTGTTTGATATCACCACTTCACACGGCCGAAAAGTTTGACGGGAATCTTTAACAAGTTTTGTTTTGGGGTAAATCTTCTGTGTACATCTTGAACATAGCGTTTGATGATTGGCATTGTTGCACAATAACAATTTTTAAAACAATATAAAGCAATCAATGTGGTTGGTTAGCGCTTCCCAACCCCTGAACCACTTGACCAATTAAAAAAGGCCTTTTGGAAAGGGCACTTCTACAGAGCAATACCTATAAATTGAACTAAACGCCAGCTTTAGGACAAAGAGTTTGATCTGTACAAAGCAGTAGAAACGATTTGTGCCAAGAAGAACAAGACAAAAACGAACTACATGGTTTCAGCTCAGGGGCCTTAGTCTCGACTTGATCGCTTTCATCAACTTCCTTTTGCATTCGACATAAAACGTAAGATACAACGGCGAATACGGTTTTAAAACGCTTCATACTGCAAGTCCCGAACACCTTGCGAGGTTGCTCTGTCGCATTCCGCCAACAAGACGTTAGCGACCATTTTTAGGAGTTTTTGGGGACCACTTCCGGTACTTCCGGTACAACGGTACTTACGCTATAACATTTCATTGCAGGTGATTACGGTACTGCTTGCTTCTACTAACAAAATTAAGTGTTTCTTGGATGCGCACGTAAAGCATACAATAACAAATTTACAAACTTATTTGTGCAGATTTAATTTATCTGCTATTCTTTTGCAATGACATTCACTTCTAACTTTTGAATCCAATGCAATTAACAGTCATGCGCAGAATAGTCAAGAAGTTCTGAGGGATAGACGTGAATAATAAACAAAGGACCATCGGTGTCAAAATGGGAAAAACGAAAAAATATAATATCCCAGTTTTCAGAGAATCTTTTTTTTCCAGAATTAACTAGCTTTAATCAGTGTTTTCCAACCGTTAGATGATTTATTTTTTTCATAACCACAGTTCACTGATTTAAATAAATACTTCGAGTTCCACGAAATAAAATTAGGACGACAATTTACATGCTGAAATTGAAATTGCTGCCACTCTAACGTAAATGCTGAATTACTAGTTTACACTAAACCAATGCATGGAGGGCCGGAGGGTGGGAGGGTGGCAGGGTGCAGGGTACAAGAGGGTGGCAGGGTACAGGGGAGTGCCAGACTTTCAAAAGGGGGTGGACGGGGGTAGGTGCAGGAGAGCACCACACTTAAGGGGGGGGGCTGCACTTGAAAAAAAGGGGACATTGCAACAGCTTTTTAGTGATTTTTGGGGGATTTTCCCTGCTGCCTACGCCCCTCCCAATTGTAGGATCGTTTTGTTCCAATGAACAGGCAAAAGGAAGTTTGGGTTGAAAAGTGACATTTTTTCGGATCTGTTGACAGTTTCGTTGCTTGGGCAGAAAAAAGGGCATCTAGAGGTCAAAAACGGGAATTTTTCGGTTAAATGGGGCCGAGTGCCTCTATTGATGTAGCTACGCCCTGCCCTTTTCGGAAAAAATGTCCTATTTGCCCTTTTTGTAAAAATATATGCTCTATCTTGATTTTCTGAACCGATAAACGCTGGCACTGCAGCCAGAGAAAGAGCCTACAGGCCAAAAAAGGGTAAAAAGAAGGCCAAGAAAGGGGCAGAAAGGGGGAGAAAGAGGCATAAAAGAACAAAATAGAGAGGCACGCTTTAAAAAGGGTAAAAAAAAGACTGACGAGCAAAAAAAGAAAGGCGCCCAGAAAAAAAAACTCGGCGTGCCTTTTTACGAAGTTGCCGCTGCCGTATCGGTAATCTGTGCACGCTGCTGACCTACGTCCCTGAGGAGGAAGGGGGGGGCCTATTTCCCTTGGACTCGTTGAGGGGAAAAAGTAATGCCAGCATGCTTTAAGTTGTCGAATTTGCAAGTAACTATTGATGCTTCGAATAGTATTGAAGTTCCTCTCAAAACATTAAAAAAATGTACCTTAATTAGAGTAAATGTAATGTAGCTATAGTGTCCAAAAATATCTTTACGAGGAGCCAGACTATACCTTCAGCTTCTGAAGAGATAGCACGATGGAGATGAGTGGGTGGTGGGAGGGGGGAGGGAGGAGGTAAAGACTCAGGAACACTTTTACTTTACTTTAGTTTACTTTACTAGAAATTGCACTGCTGTGTCGTTTAGTTGCTTTAGTTTACTGTAGTTGAAGTACGTTACTTGCTTTACGTTTCTTACTTTACGTTACCTTACGTATGTTACTTTACATTACGTTACTTTAAGTTACTAGTACGTTACTTTACTTTACGTTTCTTGCTTCAGTTTACTTTACTTGAAATTGCACTGCTGTAGGCTATGCAGAAAAGCCAATATCAGGAAATACAATCGAAGCATTATTGTGTAAATAAATACATTAAGTTCACACATTTAGACAAAGGAATGCATGAAAAATAGTAACAAAAAATAATGATTTAGGAAAATATATATCAATATGTAATTACTTAGAGTCCGGCCACTGAAAGAATGACTTGGCGTTCGTCGAATATCGCGCGTTTTTGCCAGTAGGATAGGTGCACCTTGCCAACAGCGAGTTCAATCGAACCCAGACATGGCGTCGAATTCGACTTCGTTAGCGAAGCGCGGTAAAACTTAACAGTCAAGCTCGGGAGATGTTTAAAACGTCGTCTAGTATTTCGAATCTAGGGTGAGTGAATTTGGAGAGTAGCCTATAGAACTACCACACATTCCAGAAAGTGTGCAGTGGCTGCTACTGGAGTGTCGTGACGTTTTGCTATACGTCTCATGCAAGGCGCGTAAGCCTATTGCTTTTCCGGGCAAGTGATCTACAGACGCCGGGGAAAAAAAGAAGGCCGCGTCTATCACCCATTTCGTAGCTCAGTTTTTTCGACACGTCAAGAATAAGACGTATTATTGTAGACATGCGTACAAATAAACAACCTCCCTATTGCTAAGAAAGTGTCGGCAGAGGCAAAGGAATGCTTAGGGTTTGCTGGAAAACGGATAGCCATCTTATTAGAAGTCTTGGCAAATAAAAATAAAAATCCATTGTGCTCTTATTTGTGTTATTTCCTAGCTGCTGATTACAATATACTGTATTACAAGCTAAACTGACAAATTGGCATGAGGATTAGTGGGGGGTGGGGGGAAGCACAACCTAGTTTTCTATTTTTTATGGTAGTAATCGGCGCTATACAGCAATTAAAGTAAGGGACGGTGATTAGGAAAACGATGCACCGATTCCTTGTTTCGTGCTACGATTTAAAATGTTGTCAACAGAACAAATTACTGAAAGAAGATTCGTGCAACACTACAGAGTTAACGTCTGGATATAAGAAATCTCACGAAATGATCGGGAGTGGACAAAACAAATGTTGATTTGCAGCTCCACTTTGTTCAACGAGCGAGTTTGACAACCACTGTCAATGTATTTGTTTTTCCCGTTTATCCAGGATTTACACACGTTTCAAGGTAACACGTGTAAATTTATTGTAAACTGTTTTCGCCTCGCCAGGCTTTTGTTATCGAAAGTAATAGAACACTGCCGAAATCACGAGACGGCTACGGTCGATTTAAGAGTTGCCGTACGCAGTCCAGCATTTTTTCGTGTTAGGTAGTAAGCTTATTTTAGACACGTGGAGCTCGTTTTATTCTTCATTTGTCTTATTTTACTTTACCTTTATTTAATAAAAAAAATTAAAGGGATTTAATTTAATATTTCACTCGAGATTTCACTATTATTTTGTTTGTTTGGATTTTGTTTGTTTGGATTTTTGGAATTTGGATGGCTTGCCTGCGTTATTTGTTGTTGCCTGGCAACCATTAGGGGAGGATGAATGATGCTTTAAGTGCGAGCGACGTTTATATTTTCAGTAACGAACCTTGTTTTTAAATCGTTTTTAAAAGTACTTCTAGTGGAACAAACATTTTCTCACTTCACTATGTTATGAGAGGAGCCACAAATTATCTTTCTTTACTGCTAAAATTATTTTATGTGTTGACGTAGCCATAACAACGTCTCAAAACGATCATTCCATTGAATTCATTGCTAATGCACGGACGACCTCGATCTGATCGTATACGTAGCGCTGCCAAACCATGGAAGCATTCTTGGTAACGGGTAATGAATGAATGGCCAAGCGTGCACCTTGCATGCACCTAAAACTGGCGAGCGAGGTCACGACTTAAACAATCGATGATAACATAAAGTCATTCTCTTAGTGGCCCTATTCTAGTAACACGTGTATGTAAGTACTTCAGTTATTTACAAAATTAGTTTAAACGAATGTACAATTGGAAGAAAATGCGTTTTTTGTGTATCATGCACTGGATACCCATAGCTGTTACAATGTATAAGAATTTATGTTTATAAATAAAACAATTGCATGTTATGGTTCAGTTGAACCAAAAATGACAGAGGTATTCTGAATAGCCTCTGTCGTCCGGCACTCCCTCACAAGTGGTTTTGGTTGGGCAGCCAACGTGGGGGAGACTCCCCTTTACCGTTTTGGGGGTTTGTTGATGAAAGCCCTTTTATTCCTTAGGTTAGATGGTTATAATTGCCACGATGCTCCAACAATTGGATAGCCCCTCTTTGTTTACCACGTTACTAATACCCATGCTATTGTTGAATTCTCCTATGTTGTAAAGAAAAACATGAGTTAAATCAACTTGAGGATGATGTCGATTCCCTTTTCCTGGCTGGCTTACCGGAGACTGGTTTCGTCTGAAGCTGCCTAGGATTGTGCTACAGAACAAGGTACTTGCTAAGGACCTAATTAACCTAAGGAGGAGTACAGGTAAATCGTTTGTGGTTTACCCTTAGTGAACTGTAGGAACTGTATTGACAACTTCAGTTAGTCCTGCGTACTTTTGGATCTAAAGTGTTACATGACCCGTGTGTTGTTGCCAAAAGCGTTATTAACAGTGAGTTATAGAATAAAAGGTTGTTTAACCGTTAAATGTATCACGTTATTGGATTAACAGTGCCACCTTCCCAGATCCCAGATTTACGGCCACTTGAAGTTTGTTAAGAGTGCAGGAGGTGTAGGTGATTTGTACCCAGAGGTCAGGGGACCGTAGCCACGCTCTGCCTACCCTCCACTTGGCATTCTAACAAAATATTCACAATTTTTCCTTTATTTCACAAACTACGTTTCAACTATGAAAGTTTCAATAATTCAATATTTTTATATTATTTCATAAAATAATGGTACCACGTGAGAGTTCATATCATGTTTGACTTTAAAACCAGTAACAAAGTATTCCCAAATATTTTATAATTTGGGATGGAAGATGTTTTTATACAATAATATATTAGGCTACTAGGAATAACAAGTAATAATTTCTAATGTGTATAATTTCACTATTGGGTCATATTGATGAAGTTTAAACTAAAATTTCGATACCGGCATGTAAAATGGTGTGAACTTACATGTTGGTGCGTACTTAAAAAAAATTTCGGTGTGAATAGAATATACCCAGTCTATATCTAATTCGACACGCCGGTCAAGATTGTGTTTGAAAATGTTGATACTGGGTGCTGTAACTACCTGTTCAGGGAGTAGTTCCATATGTGAATGAGCCTATATGTATAGCAACTTTTGGTTCTTGATTTGTGTATAATTGGTCTACGAATTTTAAAGGGGTGTCCACGAGTGACCAAAGTTAGTTGTAAGTTAAATAGTTGTTTGAGTGTTGGGCCACCGAAGGCGAATCTAAGTATTTTAAACAAAGTTATAATATTTCCTCTAGTAAGCCTCCACCAAAGGGAATGTAGATTCAATCTCCTTAGTCTAGTTCGTACGAAAGGTGTTTGCAGCCTTCCACATTATTTGTGAACCTTCGCTGAACTTGTTCGATGGCTGTATGATATTTAATGTATTGTGGAAACCAAAGCTATGAAGAATATCTTAGGATTGGTCGAACTAATGTTAAAAATAATCGTAGGTAAATAACAGGACTATGGGACGATATTGTACAATTTATAAGGAAAATGTTAGATGTGGTCTTGTGGACTTTTTGTGTAATATATTCGTTGAAGTTTAGATTTTGGTCAACTAGTATGCTTAGATCAGTTGTATTTTATCGTAGCCCCACAAATATTTTGTTCGTGGGTTATTTGTTCCAAAGTGCAAGATGCAGGTTTTTGATGGGTGTATCGGCATGTGCCAGTCATGTGACCAAAAGTACAGTGCAGGGCGTTGAAAAAATGCAATTTCTGATGAGGATGTTATTTTATGTTTCAATTTGGAAACATCAGCAAATTTGCACAAATTTGCGACCAACTCTTTGCCAAAATCATTAAAGCAGATAAGAATAACAAAGGGCCGAGCACAGATCCTTGAACAACTCCACTTGGTACTGGTAATGTTATAAAAAAAAAGAGCCCAAGATAAGTACTTGTTGTGTTCTGTTTGTAAGCCAAACAGAGATCCAATTTTTAATTAGTCTTGTAATACCATATATTTCTAATGAATGTAGCCTATGGTTAACTCTATCAAATGCCACCATACAATCTAAGTAAATAACATCGATTTGCATGTTTACATCTAAACCAAGAATTACGTCAAATAAGACTATAATAAGACTATAGTAAGTTAGTAGTCGTGGGATAGTTTGAATAGAAGGCGTGTTGGTCTTCATCGATTAAGTTGTTGATGTTTAAATACTTCGTTATGTGTTTAGCTAATACTGACTTGAATATTTTGCACAATTGACACGTTATGCTGAATGGTCGGTAATTGTTTCGATCCGTGCGAGGACCCGTTTTATAAATTGGAGTAATAAAGGCACACCTCCATACGCTAGGAACGTAACCTGTCTCTAGCATATGGTTGAAGATTGGAAACAACAGAAGAATTAACTTGGCTTTAGAGATGATTCAAACATCAGAGGGAATTTCATCCGGCACAGCAGAGGCTTGCGTTTTGAGTTTAGAAAAGGCTTCAGTTAAGTTTTCATATGTGAAAGACAGTGGCGGAATTCACATTGGAGACTCGCGTCTTTTGGACATGATAAATACCTGTCCATGTGTATAGTTGGCAACAAATGCATCGCCGTATAAGTTCGCCATTTGAACGGGATTGTTGTTAAATCCATGTAGGGCTGGATTAAAGGTCCAAATAGGGGTTTTGCAATATGTTTATTTTTTACATATTTGAAGAAGTTTAAGAGTTTAAAACTTCAAGAAGTTTCTTGAAGTATTTTTAGATTCTGCTGCTAGTTTAAGCTCATATTGTCTTTTTTTCATATTTTAGGACTTGCTGAACCAGTGGGTATAATTGCATATAATCGTTAAAAATTTATCTATTTATGGTTTTATGGTAGGCGGAACATAGTTTGTGGCATTTGTTATTGTTATGTGCTGATAAATCTGTCATCCATACCAGTTTATTTGTTGTTTTCTGCGTAGGCTGGCTTTAGTTATGGCAGTTAAAATATAATTTTGGAGTTGTCACCAAGATTTTAAAATATGAGGATTTAGTTGGAATCGGTTGTAATTTATTAGCTTGTTTTTTGATGAGGGTACTTCTGTTGTAGTTGTTGCCATAACTTGCAAAATGTCGTGATCTGACTTGCCAAGCTTTTCAATGTGTTCAATCGAGGATATGATGGTTGGGTCTGAAGAAAAGACAAGGTCAAATATTGCAATGCCTCTAGTTGGCTTTGTAATGTGATGCGTAAGGTTTAATTCGAGAATAGTATCCAGGAAATTAGAAGCTTCGGTATCTGCCGTGTACAAATCCCAGTTTATACCTCCATAATTGAAATCTCCTCAAAGAATAATATTTTTGTTTTTACATCTTTTTAAGAGTCTAAGAAGATTGTCATTATTTTCCTGACTTGAATTTGCGGACCTATAGATTACTCCCAATAGAATGTCGGTGTTTCCCAATTTAAGTTCGCACCAACAAGAATGACAAATTTAGTTGAAAATATGAACGTGTGGGCAAAAATGTTTCTGCGAGCAAAGATTGCAACGCCACCAGTAGGATTTCCCTATTTATCACATTTGTCAATGAGTACAAATTCCGGAATTGAAAAACATGAAAATCCTGGCTTGAGCCATGTCTCAGTAAACGCCAAAATATCAGTAGAAAACTTGCTAACGATAGATTTAATATCCGAGCACTTGTTAACTATGGATTGGGCATTTGTGTAGATGATGCTTTAACAGCTGGTTGTCGACTTTTTGTAACTTCGTGTTGACCTCACCACAGATTGTGTTGCCTGCCTGGTTTTTCCCTAAAGGGTTAGCTGGAGCATTTTGTGGTTTCCCGACTACTTCTCTTGTTTGAGTTGAGAGAAAGGGGAGGGCAAGGTGTGTATCTGGCCTATTTGTTGCTGGGAAAGTGTTTTGTTGGGTACTTATTGCTGACCTTTGTTCCACAGAACCACCGTGATTTGTTGGAAGAGGTGTATACATGTTTTAATAGGAGTAAGGGGCTGAAGTTGGTTAAAGCTAACCTTATTAGTTAAAGTAACTATTTTTCCTTTACGTATTCGTGCTGGTTGACCCATGGCACGTTTAGCTTTTACTTCTTCCCTAAGTTCATTGTGATGCTTTTGCTGCTCTTTATTCAAATCAGATCTCATGATGACTTTGCTAAACGCCTGATGACGCTTTAACAATTTTGCATACCTGAACATCAACTGCTTTGTTTTTTGGTTTCATAAGTATACTTTAGGAGGTATATTTTTGTTATAGTCATAAGTACCCAACCTGGCACACGTTACATTTTCAGTGGGAGAGGGCATTTGTAGACTTTTAAATAGCTCGTTTAAACAGTAGGCCGGGTGGTCAATGGCATCGTCACCTTGACATTCTTTTCCCTTTGAAGCCAGCCACGTATTTCTGCATACATTGTATCTACATCTCCAACATCTGAGTAATCAGGGTTCATAGGCTTACTTAGTTTATCCTGTATGGCCTTTAATTGCTCGTCATGGTTATCTAATCTTTCAGTATTTATTGCTATTGCTTGATTTGTACTAATTCATCAGTTAGGCTTTGCAATGTTGTAATTAATGTCTCCAATTTTGTTGTGTTTGACGACAACGATTTTTTACACTCAAAGCAATACCAACCAATATCGCAATTGCTTGTGTAGATTGATAAAATATCTGCGATCATATTTAAACACCCACGTGGGTGAAACCACGTTGAGCAACCAGAGCATTGGATGTGATCATGGTCGTTATTTTGGACCTCTAAACCGCAAGATCCAGAATTATCCATACTATAATTCTATATTTTGACAGTACACCAAAACGACCACTCACACCAAGCATTAACTTCGTCCACTACACATCTACAATACCATAGCAACCAAATCAAATTTTCACACGCGTATGTATTAGTAACAAAAAAGGCCAGAAGTGGAGCTTTGTTTGACCGTAAAAATTGTAATATACCAGTAAGTCATTGACAACTATCCGGTAACGAGACAGAAAGGTAAACGTTAGGCACTTTGTACTGTGGCCTGCCAAGCCCGTAGGACCTCCATTTTGCAGCTGTTTTTATATGACGATCACTGGTGGAGACCACAAAAAACCTCGGACATGTGCTGCATAAACTAAAAAATCGTAATACAGTTCAAATATTAATCGTAGGGCGCGCCAGTAACGATAACTGGTTCTCACTACGCATTCTAACAAGAATGTAGTCTTTGCTGAGATTATATTGGAGGGGAACCTCAGGAACGAGACTTTGTATGGTTTTCTTGATTTAATACGTCGGAGTGGGGGGGGGGGGCGGTTCCCTCAAGAACAAGAATGTAGTGTTTGCCGCAATAATATATTAAGGGGGCGCCATTGTGACGTTGTTTTTGTGGGGGCGAAAATTTCCACCACAGCTACAAAGCTATGAGAAATAAGAATGTTAATGTCGTTTTTTCTTTAACCAACCCATAATGGAAAAAAATTTCTTTCATCCTTTATCCACAGTCTTCAATTCCATGAAGAACGTAGTCTGACAACGTTCATTCTGACTCCTACCTCCAAAACCAGGCGCCAGCCCTGTTGTGAAAATCCCCCCCCTCGGCCCCCCGCCCCCCCGGGGGGGGGGCGTACAGAAATTTCTCGTAACTTATTTCTGTGTTATCTCTTAAGCAATGGGTCCCCTTCACCGAACTTTACATTGTCTAAGCATTGTTGCTTTATTCTAAAGTACCCATAACGTTCAAGCAACGAAAACTCAACGACGCCTAGCCCCTTCAGACAACTTCTATTACAATTTTTCGTGACCAGAGCATTGTTGTTAGAAATGGGAAATTGCCCCATCATAGTATTGTAACATTGATACTCTTGGGACGTCGTGTAAGCAGACATTGTGTATGCATTGTTACGCAATTCCGAATACACCATCCACACTACTCATGCAATGAACACCCAACAACGAATAATCCATTCAAACAACATCTCTTCAACATTTTTAAGTGATGTTTTAGAATTACACGAAAGAATTGTTGCGCGGATCCCCTTGCTGATCCGTTGATATCGTGAGCGGAATATTCAGTCGCATAAAGCCCTTAACAAAGCCCTTTGCCTTGGTCATAGGAAAAGTAGCTGGCAGGCGGTGTGCACCATTGTGGAAGCTCGAATAGCTCGGGCCTTTACTGAGTGAAAGCATGCTCCTTGTATTCTTCTGTCCTCATTAAATTCATCCATTCTTTGCCTCTGCAACTCATATAACTTTCAACAAAACAACTTTCTCAAATAGCCATTTCAAATTATTGAAATTTAATGCACCTCCTTTCAACCTACTCATCAACAAAGGACATGGCACCACACATAAGGCGAAAGAAAAGACACTGTCACTCTACATAGCCCAAGAATTGCTGCTATCCCCAAATTTATATAAAAATGATCGTCACTGATCACCCCTATTACAATAATTTGTAACGCAATTAGTACAAACGCATTTAGAGCAATACATTAACAAAATTAAACAATGTTTATGAAAAAGAATTCCGTTTCATTGAAAGATCTACTGGAGTTCTCACTACATTTGGTACTTTCGAAATATAACAATCTTTTAAAACCAATACCTTTAATCCTGACGCATAGTCAATTTCCCAAATTCCCAAATTCTCAAACTCAAGTGCTTCAAACAAGATTGAGGAAATCTTGAAATTGAGTACATCTTAGTTCATAGCAATAGACTAAATAAAAATCTTACCCTAAAAATGCTTTCTACCTTGCACAGTTTTCATTCTGGCGTTACTGATCAATGCTTTTCGAGGATAAGACGGCGAAGAAGCATGGTAACTCTAATACAAGATTCACTGACGAAAGCTTCGGAGCTTAAAAGACATCAATCAACTATAACGTAATATGCACCACTAACAGAAAATCATTTTACAACCGGTTTAGCTACTCAGTTTGGCTGATGTCTTTCGTTTGTGGGTGCTGCAGCATACATTCAAACGAACATAAACACACCAACGACGAACGACGTAGGTTCTTAATCAATCTTAGGGTCGATTTTAAATTATGAGCCAAATTTTTAAAGTTTATGGTGGTATTGGTTAATGTAAATTTTTCATTATGGTCATAGCAAGGTCTACCGTTACTACCCACGCCATGAATCAAAGTGAAAGTGCGTTTATATTTATTCAAGACAGATGACCAAGCTGCATGAAATATAGCTAAGCATGCGTGCCTTAACGACCGAAACATATGAAACGCAGTCCTGTCATGAGTTGATATTTTGCTGAAGTGGTTACCCGTTTGAATTTGTAATAACCAGCAATGCATTACACGCAGTAGCAGCAGTAGTTAAAATACTGGCTCCGTGATAATCAATATTTATCATGGTTTATTCAGCTAAAGAGCAGAATGGACGGCCAATGATTTCCTCATGTTAGGTCAATGGTGCGATTAAGTTATGTTTATACACCATTTTGTGGTCGAAGGCTAGCAAATATTTCTATATAGAACCCTGGGCCTGCCTAGAATTAATAAACAAAAACGGAACGTTAAATGTTAAGAGTAATGGTTTAAAAGCCGAATGCTAGAAGAAATGCAGACAAAATTTGCCAGAAGAGTCTAGGTGTAAAATATTGACAGTAAGAGGATGGTAAGGCTTTGACCCTTACTACAAGGAGGTGAGCAGAACTTAACGACATATTAAGCTAATTTTTTTTATCTGACTTTGTAAATATAGTTATATCCTACTCGGACAGAACGTGTGTATGAACAGGTTGCAGCAGGTTATTATTTTTTTTATTTCTTGGAGTATCTTTAAATAACTTTACGAATACAATTTTCTGAGGAAGTCTGGCATTTGACTCTTGATGCTTTAGAATTATTTAATTATCTATGTACGAATTTCGTACATTTAAGATAAAGATGATAACCAAAAATTCTCTCCGTTGCGAGTAAGCTTAATTGTAATCAAACCGGAAAAAAAAACAGTTTCAACCTAAAGCTAAGCAGGAAACGCACACCCAACTGACACTGAACTTTGTCAATGACTATGTAAGCCAATTTGTAAATCCAACTTTATAAATATATTTCTAGCCTGCTCAGATGGAACATTGGAGCAGGTTTTTTGTGTGCCTGAAATGGCTTGAAAGAACTACCTTTACAGTATTTGATTTTTGATGCTTTAAAAATGTCGACTATCTTTATACGAATTTCGTAGCATGACAACCAATAATGCTATCTATTGCGAATACGCTAACATGTTACCAAACCGAAACAAAACTTTTCAACCTAAAGCAAAGAAGGAAACCAGCACCTCGCTAGCATTGGTTCTTCACTTGAGTAGAATTGTTCGCCAAAATATATTTATTGTGTTCCGGTTCTTAACAACGAAAGGTGGCCCCCGAGTTGTAAGAGGCTATAGGCCGTGGGCCGTGCTCCGATATCGTTGATATCGTTTCATTCTGTTGCAAAGTTCGGGGGGGCAACTTGTTTATTGGCTTGAAATTCGTATTTTAATTAGTTGATTCCAAAACAGCAAACTTCTGGATTCCAAACGTGGACATTATTGAGAAATTGGCATAAATTTATTGCTATTTTTACTGCGGCACGATGTTAACTGCGAATCTGCTCCGCGTGAGCTGAACCTGTAGAGTTGTGCTTACCGTTAGGCACTAAAGGGTAACGTCGTAGCGTCACTGGTTGCGTCATGGCTACTGGTCGTGCCGCTCTGTAAGCATAACAGGCAGAGCAGCACACGTGAGCTGTTATTTACATTGCGGTGATAAGAACAGCGATCAAATTGTTTCGTTTTCTATTACTAATAAAGGTGGACAAAAATAAACCATTGAGTGACTAAAATATGGAGTTTGCGGACCTGAAGAGATAGTTTCAGACAGTTTAGCGTCTTTTATGAATACAATCAGACGAACTGTCGTAATAATCGGCTCTGTGTACAGAATATAAACACGGGTAACGTAGTGTTGTAATTTAATCGTTTTGTAAATACGCCAAAACAAATAGACTACAATTTTAAAAAAACGGCTTTTATTTCGAATTTAATTTCACCTTTCGCACTTAACTAAGACGTAGTCGCAGAATTTATTCCAACCAAGCAGAAGCATTTTAACGGAAATGTAAAATTCGTTCCCGCACAAACCTATGCCCTGATGTATTTTTTGTGTGAGATCCGTAGCAATTGACCTAACTTATACCCCTACTACAACAATAACGCAACAAATTACTGTTACACGTTTTAATTTTTTTTTATAAATCACTGTCTATTTAGTTTATTTCTGGGCAGGTTAGTTGCCGTGAATCAAATTTCACTAAAAAAAAGGACAACCCAGTTTCATGCTGCTTCTTGGTTGCAGAAAAAATAAATAAATTCACCACCCGGTCGGGGAGCGGAGGTTGGTGAGGGGGGTGGGGGGGGGACTCGGGCATTGAATAAAGCATTTAACTAAATTGATACTGATAAAGTTTTAGTTTTTTTAACCGAGCAAATGCACAAGATTTGCTGACAATTAGTTAGTCTACGCAGTGATGTGAGGAATTTGGTCTGGATCCCTACGTGTTTGGTCTCTCCCCCCCCCCCCCGGGGGGGGGTGTGAGTAGACACAACAAGGACTAAGACTACTACTGCATGAAAACGGATATAAGATTATCATGATATCTGGTGCATGGAAATTTTAGCAATTTTTAAAAAAATTTTAATTGTGGGTTTACAAATCCACCGAGAAGCTGCTGTTGTATGCAGCGGATGTTTCTTTACGTTAAAATTTTCAAAACTGGAAAGAATGAAACGGTACGTAAAAAAAACAGCACAAAACCGGACTGGTTTCACCAGGTAATAATGCAATTAACAAGGAGAATAGATTAGCATTGCGTTTTTGGCATACCTGTATGTTACACCACTGGGTCTACAGGGTTCTGAGACACTAAAGCACCCTCACTTCCTTCCTAGGTGAATTCTAATGTTTTTGCTTCTCCTACTCCCCTAAACAAATTACGTGGGTACGCCACTGCACGGTACACATACAGATTCTCGTAACCTAAAACATCCTACAGAGTTTTGTAACCTATAAACTCTCATAGCCTAAAACAGCAACTACGAAACGATCGAAATAAGCCGGAAAAAATGGACGTTTTACGTAGCATTCACGCCACTGCGTTTTTGACCTTCATGAGAAAATTGAATACCACCTACGCGATATTATAGGTTTAGCCAAGGACGAATTAATACAACGTATTAGGCCGGGTTTACGCAACCACTCGCTTTTGAATTCTCGCAGCTAGAAGCTAGAAATCACTTCAAATTCCAACATGGCGGCGGTTTTATGTCTGCCGCTTCGCAACGAAAACAGCAAATAACGTTAGTTCAGAAGCGTTTGGGAAAATTGTTTCGTCATGAGGAATTTTTTATATTGTTGGCACGGATTATAAGACTGCAAGTATTTACTCAAACGACGTCGGATTTAGCTAATCCATTTAGCGTTGTTACCATGGCAATGTTACCTTTGCTATCGCGATTGAGTTCTAGCTGCGAGAATACAAGGCGAGTCGCTGCGTAAACGCGCCCTTAAGTCGTTAATTAGCTTTCCTACGTTATTCAAAAGCGAATAAAATAAAGTATATAAAGAAACAATCGTTGTAGCTCTAGGAACTGTGTCCAGTAACCGTCTGGCTTCAACCCCGCACGTCCTTGGTGCAAAGTACACCGGTCTTTAGCCATGGGATGCAAGCAGACAAGTTGCGGGAACACGTGTCCGTCATCCCGCGTGCTGTTGCCTCTGGGGTCACCATCTTCTGGGGCCGTCAATCTAGCCGTCTGGCTTTCAACCATGCACTTCCCCGGTGCAAGGGACACCAGCACCCAAGTTGCGGGAAGACGTCCCGCAGGCTATTGCAGCAAACTTCTTCAACACCTACACAGACCTTCAAGTTCGCCATCGGCAAACCATTCGTCCTAAACCCTTCAAACTCGGTGGGCGCCTAGCTGGCAATACCCCCAGGACGTCCAAAAAAATTCAGACCCACAGCCCTAGTAGAAGGAGCGCTATTAAATAAACCGGCTTTGAGTGTAGGCCTATATAGGCCTATATAGGCCTAAATACTTCGACCGTCAATAGCGGACGAAGGAAACGAGCTACGACCCTGGGGATAGGCTAGATCGCTTTAGGAGGACGAAATACCCCTGGCTACCAAGTTTCATACCGAAAACACG
>JAHWFP010011037.1:0-18500 GCA_023313725.1 Lithobius niger | reverse complement strand
GGGGACTTGTGGTATCGAGTGTGTGAATATCGTAAATCAGTAGCCTGTGCTGGTACAACAAACACCATTCCCGTAAGCAGGGAGCACCATTTGCGCAGTGCGAAGGACCACAACCACGCTCCTGGTAACAAGCCGGGCTGTTGTCATAGTCGCTTGTAGCGAAATGAAGAATCGAGACACAGAAGATGCACCTACTCAAGTCATTCAGTCAGACGATCCAACCATATCTTCCTAGGCGTCAAGCAGTACAACAATTTATTAAAACGGCTAGGAGTCGCACAACCAACCTCAATCGAAAATATAGACGTTCCTCTTTGTTTCCATATGATTGAAGATGAACCAGTCTTGCTTAGGAATGTATCGTTTGACGGAGAACGTATGTTAATATTTGGTTGCCGCCAAAATATCAAGCACTTTAAGTACTGCAATCTACTGGCCAATGGACGTAACTTTATGGGTTGTTCAGTCTTATTTTATTCAGACAATTATACACGATTCATGCTGAAGTTGGTACTGGTGTTATTTATGATAAGTCAGTCTCAGGAATGCTACCTCCGTCTCTTTCAAGAACTTGCAGAATTCACTGAGGAGGTCGACTCCACTCTTTCCACACATAATACTGACAGATTTTGAACAAGCAGTAATAAAAGCATCCAAGACGGAATTTCCTCCAGCTGTTAATAAAGGCTACCTGTTCCACTTAGGGCAGACTATCTCGCGAAAAATGCAGGAAAACTGTCTAGCCATTCAATATGGAGTTAACCCCCATCTTAGTCTTATGCTACGGCACATTCCTAGTCTAGCATTTCTTCCTTCAACTGAAATCCCTTCCATGTTCGAAATGCTAAGACCTGAAATGCCGGGCTGTACAACGAACATTGTCAAGTGGTTTGAAGAAACCTATGCGCACGACAGAGTACGTGTCAACATTACGACTGGCAGATCAAGTCGCGTAGCTCCACTGTATCCTCCAAATTTATGGTCAGTGTATGAACAGGTCGAGATGGCTCTACCACGAACCCAAAACAATGTAGAAGCTTGGCATAGAAGGATTAAAACTGTAATTAGGCGTCAACATGTCGGCGTTTATACCATCGTACAGCGCACCTACAGAACAGCTACGAGTCAACGGTAGAATGGAAGATATCATAAGGGTAGTCCTTCCACACCTATTAAGAAGAAACAGATAGAACCAGAGATGAGAATAGCTACTATAGCTGCAGATCGTGAAAATCGTCCCCCACTTGACTTCTTAAGTGGCATAGCGCACAATATCTCCCTGTAGATTTTTTTACTTTACACTTTTTAAAACTTTTAAACTTTTTACATTATTTTACATATATTTTTCATTGTTTTGTAATGAGACAAACGGCCATCCACCCTTCTTTTTCCCTCGACTGGCGATACCATTGGGATTTTTGTGTCCCTGAATGGTCTAACCTTGGTGGTAAGGCACTTAAAATTCTACCCCACCTTTCCTAATTCTATCCCATCTTTCCACTCGCCATTCAATGTTTTATTTTTTTTTTTACCTATACGCATGCTTTTTTAATTTATAATAATCAAAGTTTGTTGCAAATTTGCAACAGGCCTGAATGGACCATAAAAGCCACTGACATCTAGCCTGAGCTAAAATGAAACGCATTAAAATAACAGTTTAAAGTTCTGTGTGCACAACATGTCCAATGAGGGGAAGGGGAAAAGGGTAAGGGAGGAAGAATGGAGTACTACTGCCTTGCCACCAAGATTAGACCTGCCAGGGATGATTAAGTACCCGATGGCATCGCCAGTCGCATAGAGAAGTAAGGTAAGGAGGGGAAAAGGAAGGTACATGCAATAAAATAAAAATATAAACATGAAGTAAAAATTAAGTAAAAAAATAAAATGAAGCCAGAGGTATGCCCGGTGGTCACTTCACAGAAAGGTCAACCGAAGTTAAATGCCCGTGGATACCTTATGGTCAAAAAGTTGGTCAGAGCGGATTTGTGGTATCGAGTGTGTGAATATCGTAAATCAGAAGCCTGTGCTGGTACAACGAACACCATTTTCGAAATACCCGATATGGGCACACAAAAACAGTTAAAACAATGATAGCAATTATATAAATCATTAGCCACAAAAACATGAGTCACTATTACGACTAAAGTATAAAAAAATAAAACAATCATTATGGCAAAAATAAAACACCATCTAATGCTACAACAAGTCCCCAAAACGGAACAAGCCAGAAAGCCAGAGAAACCACCCATGCAATGTACACAATTTAAAATCCAACCAAAAATTTCGACAGATCTTATTTCAGCAAGTAGCGTTTAAAAGTTTCCAAACCTGGAGCACATACCACCTCAACAGGCAGACTGTTCCATGGTTTTACTACACGATTTGCTCAGAAATGTTTCAACAATCGGTTATTAGTCCTGTTTACTACGAGTTTAAAAGAGTGACCACGGTTTCTGTCGTCATGGCGTAATTTAAAAAACACCGAAAAATCACCAGGAAGCCGTGCAGCAAAGAACAAGTAAGATGGAGTTCAGTTCGGATTCGACGCAGGGAAGTGGGGGGGGGATACACAACGATCTTGACTCACTTTACCGGTAGTCTTTACAAGTAAATTGTGGTTAAATTTATCGTATAATGAAGTAACTCCAAACCGTGAGTGCTTCTATACTTATTATTACTAACCATATGTAGTTTTACTTACCGTATGTTTATTTAAGAGTTCTTGTTGATTTTGTGGTGAGTTAAAAGCATGTTTATCTCTTCTTTTAGATTAGGCGTATTAGAATTCGTACGTTTTCTGTGGCACACTCAATAATTTTATGTTAAAATTCGTGATTTTGCGTCATTTTTATGTTCACAACGTGAAGGCAAGTTCAAACCATAATCTTCATTCTTCACCGATTCTTCCGAAATCGGTAACGCATCTCCAAGCTCCCAACGAACATCGGTTGCTCGGAAATTTCTTATCTACACGGTGAATTCACTGCCTACTTTACCACCATCGCGGATTTAATTTTTTTTCCCCCCAATTTGACCAAACTCGGTTGCAGGTTAGCTGAAACGTTTTCGAAGAATGATGGACGAGTTTAGGGTTGCACGAGGTTACAAAACACGAAAGGTAACAAAGCAAACGTAATTCCTAAACGCCACGCAACAGTGCCAAAACAGGACAACAATGACGCATCGTCTCTAATTATTGGGCATGGCTATTTCTGCAATAACGGAAGCCAGGTCCATAGATGATCCCCACCTCACCACAAAGTGTTTGTAGAAAGTGTTTTGTGCAAAGTTATGTCCAAGTGTGTTACTTTTTATCCTTTAAATGAGTGTAGGATGGTTCCTATCTAAGTTAAACAATTTCAGTTAGGATTGAAAGAAATAATATTAATAACCTTTCAGAAAATGCAAAGTATGTCCATTTCGGGCTATTATTTCGGGCTTGCAAGAGCACTTTGAAAACGAAAATCACAACAAAGGAGAGGTCAGTAACAAGAATAAATAATTTCCATAAAAAAAATCTCTCCTGTGTGCCAAGGAACAACTCCAGGTTCGCAGGGTGTTGAAATGTAGGGCAAAAAATGGCCAAACTTTGAAACGATTAGTACAAAGATGAAACCAACGGCATTCGTCCTTGAAAACTGTCGTAAATAACACATCAAAAGTATACCAAAATATAAATGGTGGAAAGACGGCGCCCAAATTCGACACTTTCACTGTCATTTATTGAAAAACTGAATTCTCCTTCACAGTTAGCAAAATTATCCCATCCTTTATTGGGGGGGGGTGTAATTTTTGCTAACTGTAAAAGGGAATTCAAAGTGTCATGTTCAGACCCCTTTTTTCACTAACACATTAGTACCACTTCCGGTACTTACTTCCGGTTATGTTTTGTATCCTTGTTTAGCTTAGATGCAGATGCAATTACGAGCACGACAATGGCACTTTGAAATGGGCGTAGGACGGTCCCCTTCTAAGCTAAACAATTTCAGTTAGGATTGATGGAAAGAATAGATCCTCACCTTTCAGAAAATCCTAAATATGGCCATTTCGGGCAATTAGAGTGCTATAGTTTGTTCCACATTATGCTTTCAGAAAACTGACTGTATGACGCCACGTTTCCTGCCGCTACGAGTATAAAAACATGTAAATATTCCACTCTTAGACTGTAACAGTAACTGTGTAGACACTACAAGTGTGATATTCAGAAGTTTTGCATTCGTAGTGCAAGGAAACGTGGCATCATACAGTCAGTTTTCTGAAAACATAATGTGGAACAAAGTATAACAAGAGTACTTTGAATTCAAAAATCACAATGCGCGTTCGCCACTACGAGATTACTTTTTCTCCTTTAAATGAGTGTAGGACGGTTCCTATCTAAGTTAAACAATTTCAGTTAGGATTGAAAGAAATAATAATAATAACCTTTCAGAAAATGCAAAGTATGTCCATTTCGGGCTATTACAGGGCTTGCAAGAGCACTTTGAAAACGAAAATCACAACAAAACCAACTGAAAAAAGAAGCATTCGCGTGAATTAAGGGTGATGATATGATATTGTGGTTTAAGGTTTGCTTTATGCAGAAGATGTATATTCCCTTTCCTGTCTAGAATTGTTTTCTGAACGTTTTTGCTTCACATTATGCTTTTGATTTGTTGACGGTTATGTATAGTTACAGCCAAAAAACCTTTTTGGGGGTTTAAGTCACCCCCTTCCCTGTTTAAGTCAACCCTTCCCCGAGGGGGGGGGCGGTTTGAACTTGCTATCATAGGTTTTATTTTAGTTACTTTGAATTCATACCAAATTTAATGCTCTTCACATTAAAGTGAACAATTCCTTCAATTTTGGGCACTATTACTTCCATTAAGGGAAATACTACACATTAATCATGATACATTCGTACCACTTCCGGTTATGTTTGGTATCGTTGGAAAGGAAATTTCAAGAGGAACAATAAAGGAAGGGTGTATAATTTTGATAACTGTGAAGGAGAATTCAGTATTTCTATGAATAACAGTGAAAGTGTCGATTTTGGTCAAAATGGTGTTTTTTCACCAATCATATTTTGGTATCCCAGTCGAAATGTTATTTACGACAGTTTTCAAGAGCACTAATTTGTACTAATTATTTCAAGTCAAAGTCACAAACTGACTGGCCTAATGGAGCCTTAACTTCATTCATATCGAAAACCAAAAAGACTAACCTGCTAAGTTATAGCTATTCCCATGGCTGTCACCAAGTTTTTTTTTTGTTTTTTTTTGGTGTTACACGCGTTTCTTCAAGTTTACCTGAAAACAGGTAAAGTTGGGAGGAATAAGTTGGTAACAGCCAGTTTTTATGTTGAAATGTTGAAATCTTTAACTGTTGAAATCTTGGTGTGCTTTTTCACCCTTTTGGTGAATATGATTCACCAAATATGAATTTTTAAAAGATGATTTTGCGTGTTTCATTGTTTTGTTTTAAATTGGTTTAGTGTACTACTATTATTGGTTTAGTGTATACTTTTATTCAATGATCAAACAGGCATGGTGAGTGAAAACAGCATCAGAAACTTTCTGGATGTAGAATCCTGCCGGCCTAAGGAGGGAAGAACGAAAGGGAGACTCCAAAATGAACCCACATTAGGGAGGATAACCTCATGTTCATGTTCCTGAGGCACGCTTATCCACTAGCAGTGGTTATAGTGTCCGCGGCCTATCTTGAGTTCTCCGCAGAACGAACACAGATAATCGATTGTACGTTTTCAGTAGCAGAGTGCCTTGTTGATATCCAAGATGGTTACAAAAACAATGGCGGCCATCGATTAAAGCCACCCCATCCAGGAAGACGTAGCCGCTCACAAAATACTTGCAGGACTCAAGATATGCCGCGCACACCATAAGTTCTATGAGCATATGTAAACCGAGCGCATAGCATAACGAACACACCAGCAAAAGAAACCTAAATCAAGCGTGCATGGTACCACTGGCAGTGCACTATATGAACTGAGAGGAGAGGAGGGGTGCAGCTGCCCTTCGAGCGGGAAGAATAAACATCGTAAAGCCCCCAAGTTGAAATTGAAATTGTAGTGCGCTCGATTTGCAGTTCATTAAGATAGCATGCCTAGATTAGACGAAATTTGCTTGTGCACTCGATTTACATGCTCTGACAGCACAACACCCTAGCAGTTTCACCTTTTTCCATACTTTCCATCCTTAATCTGGGTAGAGAGTTGAACTGTACCATCCGTCTTGGGCCAGCAGTATTCTAAAAACAAAAGCATTTGGCGATTGAGCCTAAATACGGACGCAGACATTTTTAAAAGTCCTTACGAGGTGGACACAGTTTACAGTACAATTAAAGTTAACCAAACGGGGCACTGTAATCCTGCAAATACTAGAACAGAGTCTTAAAACCTGTCAGATATTTCCCGTTCCTAACCGAACTCTTTATATGCACCCGCCACAAGTTGTAAAGACGATCAAACCCAGTGATTTGGTCTCACACAGGTTTTTCATTGGGGCCAAGAGTCCTTTATTATTTGCTTACACGACGTCCATAGTACCTCGCATAACTTGTGCCTAGCAGAAATACATGCATCAGGATTCATGTAATTTTTATACCTTGCTTTTCGTTGAAGTTGGACTAAATAACGTTAAAGACACAGCTAGCTAGACGGGTTTAAAGTCATCACACAGATTAAGTCATCGTTACTCTACGTATTTCTAATACGTACCAAAATTGGTCGGCCAGTAGTTGACCAACATTTCTAGTCACGCAGGAACCAGTTCCAAGCCATGATTACTTCACAAACCTCCAAGAGAATCGTCTGTATTATATCCGTCAAGTAGATTTCAATTTCATCCATTGTTTTAATTCTCTGTCTTTTCATAAGCAACGTAAACAGTAAAACAGCAAATTTTTGATAGACGACTGTGTGTGGCTGCAATGTCTGGATAAATTTTAGAGACAGGCAACCTTGCCCAAGGCCAGATGAGAAAGAAGCTGCATTAGTGAAGGAAGGAATCCAGCTTCTATCTCAGCTAGCCTTGAACTTGTCACAAACTGCCAAAAATTTACTAAGGTTCAATGCCAGAAAAGCCATACGTCATTTAATCTGTCTGGCTACCGGTATAAAAATACTGTCGTAACTCTGGTGGGTGGGTTGATAAATTATGAGTACAGATTAGTGTTAGCCATCTAGGAAACTAGATCATGAAACAAACTCGTATCCTGGTAAAATTCAGTAACCCGCCCCCCTCCACCCCCCTGGGACAACTATGGCCAAAGCAACTGTCTACTGCAATCTATACAACAACCAAAACAACATCACAAACATCAAACTAAAATCATAAAACACACCAGTGAAAACGTAGTCAGTCATGAAATAATGGCAAACAATTATGGACGACCTCGTTTCATGGAAGACTACCACTACTTTGTTTTAGGGAATTAGTGTTTTTCTATTTTAGTGCATTATTTGCCTTATTGTTCTGTATCTTTAAATTACGGATGGCTGTCAGCAGTGCCTCACAGAACCCTTGCTTTTCCTTTTCTCTTTATTTGGGTATTAAAGTTTTACTATTATTGTATTATTATTATTATTATTATAACTGCTAATAAATTAGACTGAATTATAGGGGCTTGGATTAGAATGTGCCAACCAGATTAGGCCTATTCTCTTTACACTCCTAATCCGTTCAGCGCATTCGAATCGATGCCCCTGTGGTTTGAATGGATTTCGGAGAACTTCGCCATTATGCACACTACACTGACATCACTTCTGATAATGTGACCAGCCAGCCTTCGCTTTCTTCGACCATGGTCCATCAGCTTGTGAGAATCTTCATCTCCACTGGATAACATAACACTCAGTTGGGTTTTCTAACGTCTTTACTTCGCAGTATCACAACCACCACCCTTCGTGCACTTCGTGTCACTGGCTTCACACGACAACTACTACTATTCGCACACTTGCCTCAATGCGCAGACTACTACTGATGACGCTCTGTGAGGTATGCGCTCTAGGCATGCTTTGGCGGTGTGCACCCTCCGCGGAGGAGGGTGCCACTTCAGGTGGTTCAAAGCAACTGGAAATACAAAATTTTACAAGATTGAATTCCATGGATAGAGTGGATTAATAAACACGGCATTGGATAGGCACGAGAGTTCTGCGGGTAATCTAGAGTTAACACATGGAAATCATATTGACTTTGATTTTGCGGCTAGGAATTGTCGTGATTCGTCATAGTTCATCAAATTTGATAAGTTGCGCCTAAGGACTTCCTTGGTACGGCTTAGTTCAAAAGTAGTATACAGGTTATGCATCTGAGGAGGACTTCGGTTCACTTAGCCCATGTGTTGTGTGGACAGGGAAGGCCTTGGTCCGGCTTATCACAAAATATCTCGTGGTACCCCATGACTTAGCCCAAAATAGGGGTAGCTCCCATCGCTGATATCCGCTTTTCATAACACCCAGCTTCTGCTCAGCATGTCTTTCATTGTCCACAGATCCTTCTCCAACTGCTCACGACCCAGTGTTCTCTTTTTCGGTTGAGCAGCTCGGCGGGAAACATGCGAATAGATGAGGGTAGATCAACTTTCTTTCCATCCTCTACTCGTTCGTTAGGCACTGTTTCCGTCTGCCCAGCCTTCCATGTCGCTGCGGGTCTCACTGGTCGTCAGTGCACTCACGACGCACCGAATAATACTTTGGACGTTAAATGAAAACTTGAACATTGCTACCGAAAGTAGCAATGTTCTAGTTTTCATTTAACCTTCGAACTATTAAGCGGTGCGATTAACTTGGCGAATGTTTTGGTGTGTTGATATCACTCCTTTGAAGGACCGAACTATTCGGAACTTGGCGGCCCTTTTACCAGTTTTGGTTTTTGATATGATTCATCGATACCGAGATAACGGGAAGGCTTCCAGCTATGAAATTGGATGAATGGGTGCAGTACAATACGAACTGCGTACCTTTTCAAGCCTGCGGGCGTAACGAGGATGGCGTGGGAGGGCGCGTAAGTACGAAAATCTTGTTATAACCATTGTTAGTATTGTCAGCATCGTCTCTCATTGGACGGCCAAAGTTCGGATAGTGACAACGTGTATACTGACGTGCATGCCTAGACACACACTAGTGTATCACACTAGTGTATCTCTATAAATCTAAACAACGTTGCAAAGAAATTGTATTCACGTCCAATTCACGAAAAATAAACCAACTGTAAAAACAAAGCAAAATAAACAAGCCAAAAACTGGTAAAGAGGCCACTAAGTTGAGAGTGGTTCGGCTCTTCAAAGGACTGATATCAACACACCAAAACTAATAAAACAAATTACAACTAAATTAAAACCAAACCAAAAACCTATGAAGAGGTGACTGAGTTGAGAATGGTTCGACGTATAGGCAAAGGGTAGTAGCACGGCACTTTATTACACATGTGCACGGTAGTGGAGTTGAGTAAATACACAATTTAAAAAAAAGGAGTGATATGAACATTGCAACTTTCGGTAGCAATGTTTAGGTTTTCATTTAACGTCCAAAGTATTATTCGGTGCGATTAAGTAGGTTAATGTTTTGGTGTGTGGATATCACTACTTTGAAGGGCCGAACAATTCGGAACTTGGCGGCCCGTTTTACCAGTTTTGGTTTGCGATGTGATCGAACTAACACACGTTAAATGTGGACACACGCTAGAGTGTTGCCATATTAAGAACAGACATGGGACCAAATTATGAACGGAACATAGACATAAATATGTATTTCTAATGCTTCTTTTTTATTACAAACAAAATTGGGGAGAGAATAGAGCTGTGACATTTGCCACCATATTGGCACCAGTATGGGTTTTGGAGGGCATAACTACAAGGTGCACTACATAAAAATGGAGGGAAAAACAACGGAAGAGCAGATTTCTTAGGCTTAAAATAACGTTGTTTTCTCCAACAACAAAAATCGCGCGTTTTAGGTCTAAGAAATCACTCTTCATTTAGTATGAGGCCCTTCTGTTTCTCTCTGCAGTGCCCCTTGTAGCTAACCCATTAAGGCTCCAGCATAGAGTTATATACAATAATACTACGTCGTGTCACTGCTCTATTGACACACACGTGATAATCCAAAATCGTAGCAATGGCAATAAAAAGGAAGGGAAAACAGTTAACAAATTAACTGAACATAAAACGGCTTCAACGTTTAGAAAAAAGCATTATCGCTTGTATCCCCATGGAACTCACAGCCGTGAAGGTACGTACTCAAATAAAAAATGGATTACACTTTGCTCGAACGAAACAAACTATTATAACTTGAACTCCAATGCCAGAAAACAATATTTACGACATACCAACCTCCATGCACATGCATACATGCATACGTGCACATGCATACATTGTTTCGAACAAACAAAACTGTTGAATATTTCGCACATCTAAAATACACACACAAAATTCAAACAAAATATGTGTACAAGACTCACAACACTTACAATACAAAGTCGTAAACAACAAAGCGCGTACAATGTTAAAAAAATAAAAATACACACAGAAAATAAATAGTCAATCATACGACACAGAACTGTAACAGAAACCGACAAACACAAACACACCCATTTCAAACACAAGTTGTGTTTAGGTTCTGACGTTATAACCAGTGAGTAAAAATGATCCTTGATCCCTGGAATTAAAGTTCAAATTATACTTTGTTTTGTTCGAATGAACTCTAATCAGTTTTTTTTTTATTTTGTATACCTTTGCAGGTGTGGGTTCCATGGGGATAGAAGATCTAACGCTTTTTTTTTCTAAATGGAAAGCAGTTTTTTTGTTTAGATAATGCAGGACCCAACTTGAATTGTTTTAATGGAGGGTGATTGATTAAGTAATATATATGCGTGAGAAATTGATGGTTGTCCGACTAAAATTGCTCGTTTGCGAAAAACGGGGCAGGCCAATGGTGAGAGGATTGGGGGACAACTTCCCCGACCCCCGAGACATTGGATGGCCCCGTTTCGAGGAAATGAGCTGTTATTGCCGGATAACTGCCTATTTCTGGCGGGTATGTGTTTTAATGGTAAGGTGCAACATCAAGCTAACATATCGCCTTATTTGAGTGCTTAAAAATTCTTATTTGTAAATTTTATGTGTGAATTATAATGAATTTAAGAATTTTTACATTGGACTGATAAAACTTCCTGAACGGAAACTCCCCGTTTAGAAACTTTCTGTCTGGGAAGGTAAGTGCTGAGGAAAGACGTCCTTTTTTGTCTGTCCCAGTTTCCGAATGTCGTGTTTAAGGTAAGTCCATATTCTTTATTAGCACGACCGGCAAGTCCGATGAAGTTTTTTTTGTACCAATGTCGCTCCAACTGTTCTAGGTCCCACGCAGGCCGTGCATATTTAGAGTTCGTTTGCGCACGAGAATTTTCAGAAAATGGACAGGCGGCGGCGGAGGGGCTAACAATGTCAAAATGTTACAATGCTGCAACATGTAACAATGGGGTAACAATAGGTGAGGCGCACAATATCGAAACATAGCTCATTCGAACAAGATGCAACAATGGTTGGGCGCCGGCCTACCTCAAAATTCGGCGGCCGAGAAGACTGAGTGACTTATTTACTTCTTCAATGCGGGTTTCGGGAAGCCAGTTGAATTGTTTCCGCGATTGTTGGCCATGATACTGCAACAATCCAGAATAAACTCTCATCGACACATGCTAAATCTACACACGCTAGTCTGTTGCCATCAAATAATTAACATGGGACAAACCTTGGTGGAACCTGAACATAAGTACTCATTTCTAATGTTCCGTTTTTTCGCAAACAAAATTGGGTGGGCAATGGACATACCGTACACATGAAAAACAAGAGCGTACCAAGTACAATAAAAAGGAAGTGAAAAAAAGCCAACAAATTAACTGAACAGAAAACGGCTTCGCCGTTTAGAAAAAAATATTAGAGCTCGTATGCCCATACTCACAACTACCAACAACACATTTAAACCAACTAGTTGGCAAAACGACCCGGCAACGACTGCGAAGAAAAGTCCACCATGACATTATGAAACTGCTTCTACTCGCATGGAACCACATACCCAATATGTTCATGAAGACGAACAACACAACACACGTTTCAAACGATCACGGCAAGGCGGAAACAGGTGTATTTAGTTGCCATGAAAATATACATTACCTGATATTTATTTAGCACTCTCATGGGTCCTCATTGCTTCTTCCACAGATTAGAAAGTGGGTTTCCCTGCCAGTCCCGTAGCTATCCCACTGCGCATGCGCGGACGCAGCCTTCTAATATAAGCGCTGGCGTGGAACCATACTTCATCTCTTTTTGTTGGCTGCCACGCGACTCGGCTGCTCTTCCACTGCTCCTCGTAAGATGGGCCATTGTTCCCTGGTTCGGTCCTTGGGCCCCTTAACATCCTCTGGTGTCTGGGGTGTGCTCTTGGTTCCTAATTCGGGGCGGCCCGTGCATCGTTCCTGTTTGGGCTGAACACGGATCGATTCCGTTTGACGGTGGTCTTCTACCTTGGTCCTCCCCTCGACCTGCGACCGTTTGGAAGTTCTCCTGCGGCCAGCTACGGGCTTGACCGGTTTTGTGGGCCCTTCACACGTTCGTTCCGGCCTTCCACATTTCTCGTTCCTTAAACATGTGATTGCGTCTCAGGCCGAACCCTCAGTACGTGGTTCCAACTGTACTATTCCGTCCTCTCAGTCCCCTCGCTCAGCGGACACTGTGACTTCGGCTTGTCAATAAGCTCAAGAATTTGAATCGTCTGTCCTCAACACCCTGGGCCTGTTGTTATGATTCCATCATTTGATTATTAGGACCGACCATGGTTACCCCTCAACGATTCCCTGGCACCCACCCTCGCCACTGCACTCAGGATTTCGATGCCTTTTCCTGTTCGCCGACTGTGACCGGGCCGGCCATTATCATTTATCACCAGTCCGTCCGACCCGCTTGTTCCTGCTACTATTGTCGTGTTCATGATGATTTGTACGTTCTCTTTGGTGAACAGATTCACGTTCCTCAAGTCATCCCTCGTTCCCCCTACTAGACCTCGGTCCGCGAAAGGGGGTGGGGGCACATCTGCTCCTATTAGATACATCAGCATCTTGTCACTGCTCCCTTGCTACGGACGTCGGCTTGTCCTTCTCCTGTGGCATGTTACAACCTCGGACCGACATTGCAGTTAATCATACGTTAGAACAGGAGGAACCGGCGCTCGACACCACGAACAGCGTTCCGCTGCTCTCTATCTTCTATTTCCGGTTCCCTACTTTCGTTTCCCTCGTATACTATGGGTTATGCTGTGCTGGTGCAGTTCCGCCATGGTTCTGCCGGTTTCACAATTCCACTGGTTTTGCGCAGTTCTGCACTTCCGCTGGCACGCGTTGTGTATTTCTTCCATGAAACTGTAGCTCTGCACAGCAAGCTATGCAAGTGTTTTGCTTTCGAGCAGTTGTCTCCAATCCAGTTGGATCTTCGGCATTTCGCATCTCGGCCTTGTCTACCATTCTGCCTTCGTCACTCTGTCGCCTGCTTTCAACTGGTGATCCGACACTGGTCTATTGTGTGTGCGGCGTATCTTGAGTCCTGGAAGTATTTTATGAGCGGCTATGTCTTCCTGGAGGGAGCGGCTTTAATCGAAGGCCACCATTGTTTTTGTAACCATTTTGGATATCAACAAGGCACTCTGGTACCAAAAACGTGCAATCGATTATCTGTCTTCGTTCTGCAGCAAACTCAAGATAGGCCGCGCACACTTTAGCTGGCCGCTCAGGATCATGCCTCGAATGGACCACAGCACTTGGCCACAAACTTTTCTGATTCCACCCTTTCCTGGCCTCTAGGCCTTCTTTTCGTCGATCCTTCTCCACCTTTCGGAATCGTGAGGTCTTCAATTCTCTGGTCCTCACTGGTCCCTTCATACTATTGTTTCTTCTGAGCTTCGAGTGGGTTTCCCCCTTCTTCTGGTAAAGAAACATCAATCCATCGTCAGGCCCAATTTTCTTCCTTTCTACCACCGTGTGTGGTTGCCTTCGCAGTCTCTCCCACTACCAACTCGGTACTGACTTACCATCAGTGCACCGGTCCTCAGGGAGGACATCGGCTTAGGCCTGGCCCGGTTCCCTTCGGACTAACTTCTCGGTTCCGCTTGTCTTTCGATGCCAGGGGGATTGGGACCGGGTCCCATCACCCGTTTTGTAACCTGTTTACCAGCCATGGTCTATGTTCCTTCTCCCTGCGTCAAGATGCTTCTGTAGTTCTCGCTTGAGCTTTTACTTGGTTCCCTTTCCACTAGTTCCTTTGGTTCCACCGGTCTTTCGACTCTAGGGTGTCAGGACCGGGTCTCACCGACCGGCTTACGGCCTTTTTGCGGACCGCATACCAAGTTTCATCTCCCTTTCTTGCAACACTACCATTTCCGCTAGCTGTTTATACCTTCGTCTTGGAAGAGGGTCTTCGCTTGGGTTTTTGGTTCGGTTCCCTTCGAACTGTTCTTGGTTCCACTTGTTGTTTTTTTAACACCAGGGAATCAGGACCAGGCCCCCACTGGCCATCCTGTCCTGCGGTCCCTTACGATCCACGTACTGCGTACCGCCCTGTCTCTTGACGTGCTACCATTTCCCCTCGCCGTTATTATGTCAATCTCCGAAGAGGATCTTCGTCTGAGCTCTGGTCAGGTTCTCTTTGCACTTACTTTCGATTCTGCTCGACTTTGGTGACAAGGGACCGGGACCACGCCCCGACGCCGTTTTGGAATATTTGCGGACCGCATTTTACTGTCCACCTCCATTCTTCCGGTTATTACCGTATCTTGGAACTGTTTCAGTCTGAAGAGAATCTTCGCTAGGAATTTTGGCTCGGTTCCCTTTGAACCAGTTGTTTGGTATTGTTTGTTTTCAGCAACAGAAGATTGGATTTGGGTTCCACCACCCATCCTGTAGTCTTCGGGACTGATGTCTACTATCCACCCTCCTTCCTTCTGATGCTTCTTCCACATCGCTACAGACACTCGTCGGTATCCAAAGGGGAACTTTGCTAGGACCCTTTCCTAATTCCGACCTTTGGTTCTGCTTGTCCTTGGACGCCGGGAATCGTGCCTGGGCACTGACACACGGCCTGGTGTTCTTGGTTACTTGCATCTGCAATTCCCTTACCTTCTTGTACCCACTTCTGTTTGCGTCAGCTATACTTCAGCGCTGCTACTTGAGATAGTTCCCGAAGCCAGGTGGTCCCGGTCTACCCCGGCATCTGTTTCTGGCCTTCCTCACCACTTTCTGTCACCACGGCCAGTTTTGCCATCAGCCCACTACACCGCCTGTGTATACACAAGAATTACCACGTGGCCATCTTTCACCGGTTCGGCCAAGACAAACAGGTACGGCGATTCCGGTGATCAGATGGTGACTCTACTACCACACACTTTGTGACCCATACTAGCCTGTTCTGTTCACAGTCCTCTGACAACAGTTCCCCTGCTATAGTGTTCCACGTCCTTCCTTCTTCCTTTCCTTGGAACCTGTCCTCATCTGATCACACACAGAACAAGACCTCACTTTGACTGGTCTGCTAGCCGGCCTTCCATCTCGATCCCGTTTTTACGTCCAAATTATGGAGTGTATACCCTCCTTTTGGACCACTACGAGTTTTGGCTTTACGTTGGATGCGTTTGCAACCAGTCACCAGTGAGGAGGACCGTTCTACCTTGAAGACCCTGCCGGCTCGACTCACCTCCGTTCTATTGCATGGTGATCCCACCTCTATCGTAGCTACCCAGGCCCATATTTGGAACTGGAACAGTCTTCTTTTCTTCCGACCGTCTTATTGTCTCCCTGCAGTTCTACAGGATCGATCACCACCTTCCGCGGTCCAGGTTAACTAAGCCTCTACGCAGTATTCTCGGTCTGCTACCCACGCCATGTGCCCATCAGTTCTTTGGCCTCTACATCTGGTGCCTTTAATTTACTATAATATGATACCTAATGCTGTTGCTCTTCACATGGTTGCCCCATCTTCTTGGCTATGGGCCTTAGACAATTGCGCTGTTCTGGTGTTCCTGGCTCGTTCCATTTACCATTCCCTTGTCCTCCAGCTAGTCGTCCTCGACTGAATCATCCCAACTGCATCACACGACTCTATCATCCGGCCTGTTTTGGTTGCGGTTTCTGATGTGTACACGTTTAGTCGCAGTGAGCGGGGCAACGCTGGGCAGAAAAATTATCCTCAAGAATCCCAAATTTATAGACAAAAAGTGCAACCCTCAGTAGTCCCCAATTGAGGGTAAAAAGTGTCCCTGTACTATCCCGAATGTAAGGACCCCAAAGGTCCCTGTTCAAGATCAAGAAAATGAAATTGGGCCATATTGTTGCTTTTCTCAAAACTTTGTAGTTCTATACAAAACTGCATTTCAAAGCTTTTATCAGTTTTCGCCTCAGGGTGGTCCACGAAAAATTTATCTGGCGCGGGTGAGGGGGATATAACCCTAATCCATCTCTCACTACCGTGCTGCACGCAGTATCGTCAGAATTCGGAATGTCCGAAATGTTGACCTAATACAGGGACGGATCTAGGAATTTCTAAACGTGGGGGGGGGAGGCTCGCTGGCAGATTGTTTCTTTTAACTGTAACACGTTTAGAAACCTTGTAGCTATTACCTCCAAATGGTGTCTCGTAGCCAAAATGACGTCACTTGACGCTGCTCTATACTTTAACAACAACATCAAAGAACTTAGTTTACCACTTGCAATGCGTTTCCCGCTCGTTGACAGATGAGCCGAGGCAATTGATCTAACCTAACCTATCCTAATCTGTAACAATACCACCATTATACGATTTTCCCCCCGGTTTCTCCCCCCCCCCCCCACCGCCGCGCATCACGCGGAAACCACAAGGACTATCCAAACCAAACTTTGCATGCAGTAGCACGGGAGTCCAGACAAGGTTTATCAAAAGAAAAATCCGGAATCGGACATGGGGTTGAGAATCCATCAGAGTGACAAAATGGACCAATAGCAAGAGCCAAAATCAAAACAACGAGATGCAAAGCCGTTTCTAATTGTTAAAGGCATCCGATTATTAAAAGATTGATTGTTGATGTTAAACAGGCGGCGTTATGCCACGCTCTCAATTAAAATCAATCAAATCAGCGGCCTCACCATGTTTCTGTTAACTGTAAGCAACTAAAAGCATATTTTGTAAGGATGACCCGATCCCGATTACAGATTAAGAGTGCCTCACATAATTCCTTACCGACATTTGCAGTATCGCTAGAAATCGGGATCGGTATATAAAATCCAGATAGATAGGTAATAAACCAAACTGAAGATATTTTCACTTTTCGTCGACCGATTTCTACGTTCGAATAAAATAGCTTCGCTCCATTTTGTCGACAGTGGAAGTTTTAGGAACCTGAACACACAACGAGTTTTATCTGCCCCACTAAAAAAGAGCAGACGACAAGAGGAACAATTTAGCTCCGAAAGATGATTTGGTTTGGTTTTGCTTTTAGGGTGCACGAACCCAAACTGGGTTATCTACCCCACGACGATGAGTAGGACAATTTAGCTGGAGAAATCCAAGCGGTATATCCAGGATAAACATGCCACATCTACATAATTATATAATACGGAGCAGGCGGCCAAGTCACCAGCCTCGCCATTCCGTCGTACAATCAAGGACCCCACCCAGTAGTACCATTTGTTGACGGGATTCGCCTTCATATTCGGGTTGGGATACTTTTCCAACGTCTTCGAACAGATGGCGCCACTTACCAATCCTGCCATGTCGCCGTCTATTGACGACCTTGGACTACAAGTTCGGGTTATAACACTTTTTCCTAAGTCTTCGAAGAGATGGCGCCACTTACCAGACCAGCCGCACCGTTTTGGGGTTCGTTTTTCGGTATTGTTGTGGTGCCAAAGCGGCTAACAAAGTTTTAGTCACGTAGACTGTGCCATTGTCGGCGTTTGAGCTAAAAAAAAAAAAAAAAAAAAACAACCCGTGTCTACTAAACCCGACAACTTTAAACCAAACGACGATTGGTTCTTAATTTCGAGGCCCATTGGGGGCCTCGAAATTGGCAGCCTGATACGATGGAAAGGCGCATTTATTTCCTAAATGTTCACTTACAGAAAGGAGTTTAATTGTTTTTAAGTGGGCGGCAACAATCAACCCGGAAATGCAAAAATAGGAATAATCAGCTCTCTTCGTTCAGATGCCTTTTATTTTCTTTTTCGCGTTTGTGTGAGAGGGTAGTCATAGCACTCATTTGTGTGCTGTCGTCTCGACGTATTTGCAATTAAGACTGGTTAAAACCCATTCCTTGCTGTAACCCGCATTCTTCACAAGTGAAAATGACACATTTGTTTTACTGGATAATTGGCACCAGACATGCTTCATTTCAGAAGAAGGCTTCATTATCAGGACTGTCCACAAACGGTCTAGAATGTTTCTTGCACTTACTGGTGACTGACGTTCCGAGAACATACAAGCAAATATATATATAT
>JAHWFP010011027.1:0-13681 GCA_023313725.1 Lithobius niger | reverse complement strand
TTACAAAGCTGCAACACGTCACAATGAGCAACGATGTGCGGGCGTGGAGAAAGTCAAAATGTTACAATGCTCTTAACACAGCCGGCATGAGGGTAGGCGCACACGCTAGGGTAAGAGTTCACTCGAACCAGATGCAATGATGCTTGGGCGCGGGAAAAATTAATATTGTTGTTGCATCTGTTCGAGTTAACATTGTCGGTAAGAGAAAGGTTAATTCGTTGTTGTGAACCTAAGTGAAATGGTCCAGGTGTATGCTTAAATATTCCGGTTTTAAACCATAGGGTGCTAAGTCTTTCATTTTGAGGCCGCTTCAAAATTGGGCGGCCGACATGGCTGAATGACTTATTTAGTTCATCAAAGCGGGATTCCGGAAGCCAGATGACTTGTTTCGATTGTTTGCACGATTACTACAACTGCCTGCAACAATTTAGAATCAAATACGAATCATGCTGACACTCGCTGAATCTAGACACACGCCAGTGTGTTGCTATGAAGTAATAGATACGGTACTAAGCATGGACAATGCATGGCCAATAATATGCACTTCTAATGCTTCTTTTTTTTTACAAACAAAATTGGGTGGTTTGAATGGACATAACGTAATAAACCAGACCGTATACCAATGACAATAAAAAGGAGGCAGAAAAAGCCAACAAATTAAGTAAACATAAAGTGTAGAATCAACTACGAATATAGCCGACAAATGCTAACTATTGACACATGGTAGCGTTTTGTCATCATATAGTAGAAAAAGGACATAGCAGGGCCGGAAAATGGACATAGCTATGCATTTCTAATGCCCTTTTTTTTTTTTAAACAAAATTGGGCGGAGAAAGGATATACACAGGATAAACCAGATCGTAGCAATGACAATAAAAACGAAGCGAAAATCCCTAACAAATTAACTGAACAAAAAACGGCTTCGCCATTTAGAAAAAAAATCCCCATGGAAGTCATAGCTGTTAAGGTGTACTAATAAAAAACGGATTAGAATTCACTCGAACGAAGCAAACAATAATTTGAACTCCAATTCTAGAGAACACGGATTGTAACGTACCAACCTTCATGCACATGCATACATCACTAATCAAACAAACTTAAACAGATGGGTATTTCATATATTAAATACACACACAAAATATTAACACATGCAAAATTGAAATAAATAAAAATACACTCAAAAAATTAACGCTTAATCGTTTACACGAAACCAAACGTCATAAACCACAAAACGCCTACAAAATTGAAAAAATAAAACTGCACACTTAACACGAACACATAATCACTTCCACGAAACAACTAAAACAGAAACCAACACAGACAAAATATACTTCCTTAACTAGGAGTCGGCATGTTTCACAAATTATAAATGCACACACAAAACACACATGTAGCCACTTACACGAAACGGATCTAAAATATAAAACAACAAAGACAGACAATAAAAAAAATGCCTGTATAATACACAAATTAAGCACACATTTCAAACACAAATTGAGTTCACCATCTGACGCAACCAGTGAGTAAAAAAATTTCTTATTACCTGTAATGGAGTTCAAATTCTAGTTCGTTTCGTTCGAGTGAACTATAGTCCTTTTTTAAAAATTTGTGCACCTGCATAGCTGTGAGTCCATGGTGATACAAGCTCTAATGCTTTTTTCTCTAAACGGCAATGCCGTTTTTTATTCAGTTAGTCACTTCATTAAGACTGCCCATTTCCGTCCACACCTTGGCCTACAAGTCGGCCTAAGCAAAATGTAGGTATATATGTAAATATTCATGCGTATTCTGTTAAGTGATCTTCTTAGTAATGTGGACCCACCTTCAATGATATTGATTACACATGCACATGCAATGTGTGATTAGCCACACAGTGAGCTATTTCACAAAACTAAAAGGCCCACATTTCTGGAATTTCTAAACCCCAAAATTGAGCAATTATTGATTTTAAGAGTGAAATGCCGTTCAATACATGACGTACTTCAAATTTTAATTGAAACGATGATTACCGATATTTGGGCTCAAGCCTTGTATCCCAAAACGATCACAGCTGATTTCAATCTACTGCAGTCTTCCTATAATTCGTTCTGTCAAATTAGGTCTCGTTTTAACGTGGCAGTTTGGCACTTTGTTCTGTCAGTCTCTCCTTGTGTCCATTTGTTACACCGTTACGGCTAAAAGCATGAACGGATTTGAATGAAATTTATTTTGGACGTATCTTCTAAATCGTTCGTCAGATTAAACGCAAACAGGTTTGGAATGTGTAGAAAAACATTGTTCACCAAAGAGGGTCCCATTCAACTTTTGTGAAAATGCAAGACGGCGACCCAAAATGCCATCCAAAAATCGATTTACCATAGTCGTAGCCAACGCACGAAGCGATTCCAATGAAAATTTATAGACCTATTCTTTGAAATAAGGCAGAACGAAATATGCATTCGATTTTATATCTGTTGCTAAAAATTCAAAATGGCGGATCAAACCGGAGTCCAAAAACTATGTTTGGTTTATGTATCTAAATCGTTCATCAGATTGAATAAAAAAAAACTTGGTAAAGAATAATCAGAATAACTTATTCATCAAATACGGTCACATTCACTTTTTTTGTAAACATACCAGATGGAGGTCCAAAATGGCATGCAAAAATAAGTTTGCGGTGGTTATAGCCAAAAGCATGCATTAAGCGAGTTTAGTGAAATTTTTTAAGCATGTTCTTGAAATGTGGCCGAAGCGTACTTGTTCCACCACTGTACGTATACACACATTTATATAACCAGTTACAAGAGACGTGATTTCACCAAAATAGTGAATAATTTCCCTGAGTCTTTTAGGTTTTCCAGAGCAGTTAAGGTTAATTTTCAGGCCATTTACCGTAATTTAGGAAGGACAATTAGGAAAAGAACATTTTCACTGTTTATAGGACCGACAGGGCGTTAGATGAATATGTTGTTCTGAATATTCGTCACCACTTTATGATAAAGCCAAAACCAGGGTGTTCCCACCAACCTGGAAAACTCAAGGAATTTAAACCATGTTTGAAACTCAGGGAAAACTCGGAGAATTTTCTGATTTTTCGTAACAAAATCTGGAAAACTCGGGGGAAAAAACAAAGCTACACTTTTAGGCATAGGCCTAAGTGCATTAAACACATTATGTAATAGTTATTGGTTAGAAACGATTGGTTCTGCCCCTCGACGTATTTGCATGTCTTGCCAGCTAAATCTCCCAGTCATGGTTTAAAAATCGATAACCAATCGGTTATAAAATATAACTGATTTATATCACGGTTGGGACGTCCAGCTAACTCGTATTCAATTAAAACGTGTTTGTGTTTTGTGAAAATTGCTTCAAGAAAAAGTTGATCGTCAGTTTCCTCAATATGAATGAAGGTCATACCATTTTAGTTTGCGGAGGGGGAAGTGTGTGAGTCAAACTTTGTGACGGGAGGGGTGGGGGGGGGAGTTAGACAAGTGTCGGTTCGCAAGCTAGGTTTGGTTTTTCGCTGGAACCTCGCTCATGCTTATCGAAGCCTTATCGTGTTTGGAGCGAATAATTCGACATGTGAGACAGCAGGGATACAGTGACATTACTAGGACATTCTGAGAAGGTACGTAATTCATTTTGTGCATTTGTAGTTTGAGAATTGTTAAAGATATACGGTAATAGGGTATCGGTATGACTGAAGGTCATTCCATTTCAGTTTGTGGAGGGAGGGAGGGAGTAGGGGGGTGGGGAGGTAACGCGAGTGAACAAGCCTAGATATGGACCAGACATTTGAGAGTTTGCAGGGATCGGATTTCATTCATGTTAAGTAATTCGTTTTGTACGTTTTTATTGCGTTACGTTTTTTTTTTTTGAACGCTGTATTTGGTTGTTGGTGTGTGCGTTCCCGGTCGCGTGATCCGGAAGTGTCAAAAGTGTGGGTTATCAGCAAAATTGTGGGTTATCGGCAACAATGTTGGGTAACTTGATAACCCACACTTTTTGCGATGACGCACACTTCCGGTGTTGGTTAACGTGATTTAACCTACGGAAATTTAGCGTGGCGTTGAGTTAGCGTGACGTCACAGCCGTGGCATAAGTATAGTAGATATCCGTGAGCCGTTGTCGATTTAACGGTTATAATTGCGAGCGAGCGATAAACGGCTAGTCCACTATCGAGGGGGTGGAGGGAGTCACGAGTGGGCGAAGCCCACGGGTGTCTCCCTCCAGCCCCGAGAAAGTGGACTAGCCGTTCGAGCTCAAGAGCAATCATTACCGTTAAATCGACAACGGCTCACAGATATGTATTTTAATGCTAAGGTGTGACGTCGAGCCAACATGTAGTTATTTGAGATTTAAAAAAAAATTATTTGAAAATTTTATTTGTGAAACATGACGTAAATTCCTCATCTCAAACTTCCGGTTTAAACTTCCTGTCTGCGAAATTCTCACGTGCGCGAAGACGTCCCTATATCCAGTCCCAGTCACCGACGTTTGTGTTTAAGGTAAAACCGTATTTTTTCTACTTTATTAGTTTAAATAAGATATAGCGTATAAAATGTGCTATTCGCTTGAGTGTCGTAGGTTTTTAGGTGTGTTTTAGAAGGTGTCAGTAGGCTAGTTTTCGTACCGTCGGAACGAAAGGTTGTCGGATTCGGCTATTCATTCATGGATGGGGGTGGGGAGGGGGCTAGCATCGTACGTCAGGTTTTTTTTTTCGTGTTAGTGCGGAAAATGTCGCCAGGTTACAAATGTGCTGTTCGCTTGAGTATCGTATGTTTTAAGGTGTATTTAGGTGTGTTTACAAGTGTCGGTAGCCTAGTTTTAGTACTGTCGGAGCGAAAGGTTGGCGGATTGGGCCATTCTTACATGGGTGGGGTTCTAGCATAGTAGCCTACGCGAGGTTTTTTTCCCCCGTGTTAGTACGATAAATGTCGCAGGTTGCAAATGTGCTTATTTATGTTGGTTGAATTTGTGTTGTTTACGGTAGTTTTGCAAAGTATGTCACGTGGTAGAGCAGTGGTTGTGTAGAGCGCGGAAAAAGTGTTAGATTATCCAAAAAAGTGTTAAGATTATCCAAAAAAGTGTGGGTTATCAAAATTAACCCACGGGCACGTGTGTGGGTTTTCAGATTAACCGTATATAACGGCTACACTTTTAGCACGGGGATGTGTTGGCGTGACGTCACCAATTACGTCACCAATTACGTCACGTAATTAAGATAATTAACTGAGCAAAAAACGGCTTCGCCGTTTAGAAAAAAAAACATTAGAGCTCGTATCCCCATACTCACAGCCCTGAAGGTTCACACATAAAAACTGATCAGAGTTCACTCGAACGCAACGAACTATAATTTGAACTCCAATACCAGGGGAAAAGGACTGTTTTTGATCAATGGTTATGTCAGAAAGAAAGCCCAGTTTATGATTGAAAAGTTTCCGTGTTTGGGCGTGCACGCATAATTTGTGTATTATACAACTTTTTAATATTTGTCTGTGTTTGTTGTTTCATATATTAAGTATGTTTCGTGTGAGTGGGTATATGTGTATTTTGAGTGCATTTATAATTTGTGAAATAAGCAGACTCCTAGTTAAGGCAGTTTTTTGCCTGTGTTTGTGTTTTCAAGTCGTTTGAGGTGGTTATTTCTAATTCGTTTGAGTAATTACGTGTTCATTTTGTGTATGCATTTTATCTTTCAATTTTGTAGCGTTTTGCTGTGTATGGCGTCTATTTTGTGTGTGTTTGTGGGTTTACGTTTTGCGAATTGGAGTTCAAATTATAGTTCGTTGCGTTCGAGTGAACTCTAATCAGTTTTTATTCGTGTACCTTCAGGGCTGTGAGTATGGGGATCTCTAAATGTTTTTTTTTCTAAACGGCGAAGCCGTTTTTGCTCAGTTAATTTGTTGGCCTTTTTCGCTTCGATTTTATATGTGTCCACTGTCCACCGATTTTTGTTTTCGAAAAAACGGAACATTAGAAATGGATACTTATGTTTAGGTTCCGCCGAAGGTTTGTCCCATGATTATTATTTGATGACAGCACATTAGCGTATTTCTGGATTTTGCATGCGTCATCTCGATGAGTATAGTTGATTCTGAATTGTTTCAGTATCGTGGCAACAATCGCGGAAACAATTCAACTGGCTTCCCGAAGCCCGCATTGAAAAAGTAAATAAGTCACACAGTCATGTCGGCCGCCCAATTTTGAGGCCATAGGCCTCAAAATTTAAGACATCGCACCGTACGGTTTAAAACTTGAAGATTTAAGGAAAAATCAAGACCATTTAATTTTGGTTCTCCACAACGAGCTAGCTAACTCAAACAACGACATTGTTAGTTTCCCGGCACCCAACCATTGTTGCATCTTGTTCGAGTGAGCTATAATCCGATATAGTGCGCCTCGCCTACTGTTACCCTATTGTTACATGTTGAAGCATTGTAACATTTTGCCATTGTTAGCCGCTCCGCCGCCTCTGCTTCCTCCTCCTGTCCAATTTTCTGAAATTCTTGTGCGCAAACGAACTCTAATAATACGGCAAAAATTGTTGTACTTATTATTCTGTGCCTCGTTATCCAAATAAACTGACCCTGATATAGAAGAGCTGACGCACCGAACGAAGCACTCTCGCCATTGTAATTGCCTTTTTTGTATTAGCGCACACCTATACGATGACGTCACTAACACTTTCTGCATTATAACCGACAGTTTCGTGTTGAAAGACCTCATTAGAGGTTAGCACTTTATATTTCCGAATTACCAATTCTGTGAAACGCCCAGTGTTTTGGCCTTCTAACCCGCAACTCACCCACACTTCCACTTTAATTTCGTCGAATCATAATTGAACAAACGTAGATAGTTTTTGAGTAGATGTGGCTGACTCGATTTGCTGTAGGCCCATTTTTTGGCACAATCATATTAATTCGACGTGAGACACTAATCACACGGCAGCAGTCCTATCATAAAAGGGGAGAAAAGGAAGTTAAATTAAAGGGGGGAAGGGGTAGGCGAGAAGATCCGATATATGGAAGATATGGAAGATATGGAAGATATATTATGGAAGACAGGATCACTTCAAGAAACTAAGAGTGTGGCAGCCGGCAAATGACTTTTTTAAGTACTCTTTTTTTCCTAGATCTGTTGTCGAATGGAACAGCCTTCCGGATGAGTGTGTCCAGAACACAGACCTTACTAGGTTTAAGAATTCTTTGGGAGCTTTTGGAAAGCTGTAGTCTTGCTGTTGTCCTCTTTGTTCTTGTTTTTTGTGCTTTTGTTGTATATTGTTTTGAATTTAAACTGATATGCACGTTAGTGCATTAATTTTAAATTAAATTAAATTAAATAACTAAAAGCTGCCTGGAAAGGATAGTTTTTGTAATAAAGCAAACAAAAAAATTTCAGTAGTCTTGAAAGATTCGTGATTATTCATCAGGACTTTTCCAGGTTTTTGAGGATTCGTACGAACCGTGATCCTAGCTAAAACAGATGCGAGCCCCGGGCGTCGCCCCTGGAAAAGAACCGCGTGCACTCTACAAGATTGTGCTAGTTACCACTGTTCGTGGGTTATCGTCTGGCAGTTGACGGACAGCCTTTCCGCTCAACCAGCACGCCTTCGTTCAAGCTGCGTGGAATGTTTACGATTCTTCCCAGCAGATGTCAGCACACAGTTTGTTGAGTCGCATCTCGAATGCTGGCCGCGAGAGCCGCTCAATATTGCGAGATGCAACAGGGACAATCAACGTTCGGTTGCAAGTTATAAACAGACGGAAATGAGGGGGGAAATGATGTCAGATGGGTTTTAAATCTGTCTTTGTACACGTTTTCACTGAAGGATGTTATTTTGACGTCAGTTCTGTTGACGTTTCGTACTATAAGTAACCGTATTCAAACTATCGCTGTTACTTAGGAACGGCCTACATACCGTCTGTTAACACAAGTTCCGCGGAGAACCTAAAATCGCTAGAGCGTAATTATATTTGGGAGCTTGGAGCCAGTACTGTACCTGTAAAGAATTGTGTAAAAAGAAACGTACATGGAAGGAACCATCATTTCCGGACTTACAAGGTACTCGGTAATTTTGCAGCTGGGGACGGATCCGGTGGCTAGAGCCAGGAGAATTAATTTAACTTCCTACCCAACCCTCCCCCAACCTCTCTCTCAAGCCTGGTTTGGCCAGTATCAGGGACGACGCTAGCGAGGGGAACACTCCCCCCCCCCTCCAAGTTTTTGGCTGCCCCCCCCTCCCAGCAAACCCCCCCCTACCCACCCAACAGATCAAAATTAGACGTATAAACGAAGAAAACGAAGAACGTTAGCTGTTACTGTGAAAGTTGTTAAAATAATCTTTTTTTTTTTTAACTGGATTTTAAAATGTTCCCCCCCAAAATGGGGTAGGAAATAGTTAATAACGTTGGGCGTGAGAAACAGAATTGCAAGAATATTATATTTATTTTTTTTTGCCCCCCTCTCCCCCCTCCAAAAAAAATATAATATTCTTGCAATTCTCTTTCTCACCGGAAAGTAGAAGTTTTCGGTTCGCTCCCCTTGCTAAAATTGCTGCTCCACTGCCGCCTCCTCCGTAATGTGATTCTAGCGTCGTTCCTGTCCAGTATCCTGCGTAGCGTCAACAGAAAGTTTGATTTTATGTTCTGTGGAATTATGGGACGTGGGTGGTGGAGAATTGCTCTGATTTAGTTGCAACTGATTTCTAATAAAACTTCTCTGATAAAAAGCATGATTATTATCTACGAAACATTTTTTCCCTCTAAAATTACGAGTAAGGGCCTAATTATCAAACAAAAAAAATTGCTCCACGTTATAGTGGGACATCCAAATAATAAAAAGGAAATATTACGATCAGACGGAGTTGATGGTAAACAATAGTTAACGTTTATTCTTGCCACTCCTACGTTGCTGGCTTCACTGAAAACCGCAGTGTAATGCAGGGAAGAAATGGTGGCGTAACATGAAAAAGTGTTGCTGTGCTGGTTACGGGGCAGATCAGGAGTTCATTAAAGGGCGTGCCGTAACATACTAACTGCTTTTTAATAATAAAAAAAATAATCGAAAGCGGTTTGCCACATGACATTTTGTAAAACAAATAGCTATTACACACACAAAAAAGTGTTTGGGGTAGGGGGTCCCACCGCCAAGCCGAGTTTGTAATATTAAGGCGTAGCAAAACTCGTACAAAATTTAGCAGTTTTTTCCTTTTCTGTTTCCGCTTAAATGTCGTTTGTGTGTGTGTCCGTAGTGGGAACCTCGATAACCCGTACTCTATTGACAACTGTAGTGGGAACCTCGATACCCCGTACTCTATTGACAACCGTAGTGGGAGCCTCGATACCCCGTACTCTATTGACAACTGTAGTGGGAACCTCGATAACCCGTACTCTATTGACAACCGTAGTGGGAACCTCGATAACCCGTACTCTATTGACAACCGTAGTGGGAACCTCGATAACCCGTACTCTATTGACAACCGTAGTGGGAACCTCGATAACTCGTACTCTATTGACAACCGTAGTGGGAACCTCGATAATCTTTATTCTGTTGAAGACCGTAAGTGGGAATCTCCATAATCTTAATTTTTTGTTTGCTTGTGTGTCTTTTATTAGAATTGTTTGTATAAGTAATGATTCGAACTGTGTTTTCAACAAAGATGCACCATACTGATGATGTTTTTTCCAGTCACAATATTTTCATGCAATCGGGATCTAGGCCCTGAATCTAACTAAATCTAATGAAAGCTTGGGTGACTGCTAACAGGAAATCAGTATTTTCATGCTAACGGAAAATCACAACAATGCTGTATAAAACCGGCCATGTGAGGAGGGCTGCTGTAGTTAACTCGTGATAAGGGTGCAAGCAGCAGCATTTTCTGAAGAGGGTTTCCTAGAACTAATTTGTGCCTCCTCTCCTTCCACTTGGGGAATCTGGGGGAGCAGTGAGAATTCCCTCAGTGGCTAACGTATTTCAGACTATTTTAGAACCATTTCTTGGTCTCTGGTGGGTTCTTCGTGTACTTGACAATTCAAAGAAACAAAACTTATTTTAAAAATGCGCCCATCAACAACTGGAAGGGGATTTCCGTGCAACTACGGAACCCCCCTGAATGTGCCACCACTGCGGATGGAACAGATCTATATAACAAATCATAAAATTTGGGTCGGTAGTATCCTCCGAGTTTACTTTGTTATCTTGCAGAAGATTCCGCTCATCATGAGTCAGCTTTCGCCCAATGTAACTTTGGCTGGCTGTTAGCGACTCGCGCTCCTTGCCTGACCAGTGGCTATTGCAACAAAGTGTTTTATTAAGAGCGAAAAAAGCAAAAAGGGTAAACAGCTCGAAAAAGTAAAATTGTAGAAAATTAGATAAAATGCAAAAAAAAAAAACAAAAGCATAAAAAAGCGCGTTCGGTCACCCTGGTTCGAAACTTGAAGGGACACCCCCAAACGAAATATACATCAATAATTCTCTGTACTCTACTCTATACATTAATCTGTACATTCACAAAGCATTTTTCACCTGCCTTTACTTACTACTTATTTGGAATAAATGTGGGCATAGCCGATTCACCAGGGACGTGTACAGGACCCCGAGAGGGCAGGGCAAACTTTTTTCTAAGGGCTTTTTTTTTTCTTTTGCTTTTTAACCTCTTTTTACTCCCCTTTTGTGGGGCTTTAACCATTTCTGCCCCTCTTTGCAGTCCTTTTTTAGTGTTTTTTAGGCTCTTTTACATCAGCGCTCCACCGAAAAGAGCACTTTTTTTTCAGAAAAAAGGGGCACTTTGCCATGAGGGCAGAGGCTAGAGCCCTCCCCTGTGTGCACGTTCCTGCGAATCACCATTGAATATTGGAGAATACATTTTGCATATCCCACACCTATTTTACTTAGCACGCTTACTCACACAATTTCCACACATTTTCCATGAGGCACGGTCGAAAATGAATTGGAAAATGAATAATGACTCCGGTGCTGGTTTGTTCATTAAACGTTTCTACTGAATTGCAGATTAAAAAATTTCTGAATCCAATTTTCGGAACAAAAAAAGTTAAAACAGTTCTATTTAGAATCCAAAGAAGTGGTCCTCATCTTTCTATTTTTCTAGTTTTTAATAAAATGAACATTTGAAACTAAGAAAAATTTTATGAAAATACTAAAAGTATTTTCTGGTGTTGGTATCGCGATCGTGAGCGCAGGTGTCGTATAGTCAAGAGACGTTTAGGTTCTGCCCATTCTATATAACGAAAATCGTAATATTTCTTTGTTTGTTTGTTTGTGTGTGTGTGTATGTCCGTAGTGGGAATATCGATAACCTTGTTTGTTTGTGTGTCTTTCATTAGACACAAGTATAAGTAATGATTTGAACTGTGTTTTCAGTTTTTTCACACAATACTGATGACGTCATGTTTTCTTCCAGTCCCAATATTTTCATGCAAACGGGATCTAGGCATCTGTCCCTCTTAATCCTGGATCCAACTAAATCTATGAAAGCTTAAAACCGGCCACATACGGGTGGAGGGGGGAGGGGGGGTCTGCCCTAGTACTAAACAACTTTGAAAAATCCGGCGAAGAACCAATGCAACTAGTTTTGATCGTTTCAAAGGTAAATGCAACGTTTTTTTTTGTTTTTTTCACCAAAGAATAACTAAACTAATACAGTGGAGAGGTGTGAAACGGCCTACAATTTTTATCCAATCTATACATATAACTAAGATCGTAATATTTGTTTATTTTGTGTGTATATGTGTGTGAGTGTCCGCAGTGTGAATCTTGATAATCCGTATTCTGTATAAGTCTGATACACAGTGCTGATAATGGGAAATCACAGTATTTTCATACAAACGGGAAATCACAACAATGCTCTATAAACCTGCCATATAAGGGGTGGGGGGGGGGGGGCTACCCTACCATTTATCCGAGATTTATCTGGATCTTTTGCCAGCATTCATCTTCCCACACGAAACGGGTAAGGAAAAAAAATGAAATTGGAGAGGAAAAAAGATTACGTTTCTTTTGTAACATATGTCTTTTTTTGTTCTGAAACGGTTGTGTAACAAAAGCAGTGGAGAACCAACCCCGATTCAAGGCCTTTGTTCGCCTAACACTTTCTCTTGGCAAGGGATTCCCTCACCCCCAATCCCTTTATAAAAAAAAAAATTCCATTTCATCCTAATCCGCAAATCAGCTTTAACTGCACCTAAGTCTTTGATCGAAATAAGCGATAACTTGGCCAGCATTCTTCTTTCTCTACCGACCTGATCATAAGTTAGGATTTGGTCATAACACAGGGCATGGTTGTCATGGTTACGGCTAATCATGGCAGCAGAGTGCTTTTCAAAATAGCACCTACAACCAAGACAATAACGGGCATTTTCTTATCTCTTACCGGAAATCTTCTTAGTGGGCAGGAGAGCATCGCCTTCATCGTTCGGGAAATTGGAACTCACGGTCGGCAGGATAGGGGTCACCTGGACAGTGGTCAAAGCGTCCGGGTTGCCACCAGACATGGACAGAGGGCCATCGTAACCTGAAACAACAAAATGATTCGTCGTATTATTATTATTTTATTGAAGAACAATACCCACAGGAAGGATGCGTGGGCGACCGCCGACACCTCGCCTCTCGAAAATATTGAAATAAATGCCTTGAATTATATATACCGAAAAACAATGGGGGGCAGCATTGAGTTAAAATCTATTTTTTATTTCGAACCCACAGCCACCAGGTCACAAAGATATTTTGTCGGTGATTAAGCAACTAACGGAGTAGGTGCAAAACACGTTAGTGAAAAAGGGAGCCGAGTGTTTGACTGTCTTGTATGATGACGTAGGCAACCAACGGATGTCCTCCCGTTAGGGCACAATGCTGGGAAAAAAATTCGGTCACAAAAAATAGACCCCTTTTCGAAGTTTCTCGAAGTCTGTTTTGGATGTGCTCAGGCTTATGTAGCTTTACCGCACTACATTAGGACTATCTTACTGTTTGGGGCGCTCCCATTGTTGTTGTTTTGTTACATTTCAACTATCATGGACTTGGAGAGCAGTAAATTCGAGAAGGGGTCGTCTTTTTGTGAGAAGGCCGAAATTATTGTTTTGTTTTTAACATGGTGAGGCAACGGAAGGACTTAAGTTAGCCGGCTTCGCTGTTATACTAGTCAAAATAAATGAACAGGCTTTGGAGCAATGACTGAAAACGACACGAGCTTCCGAATTGTGATCTGGAGTTCGTTGGTTCGAGTCCCAGTCATGTTAAAAAAATTTAAGAAAGTCCTTAATGAAAACTTATGGAATTTTAGTTATTTTGAGTGTTTGATTTTTAGCTGTTATACTATTGTGATTCCTGTCCTGCAGGACTTACAGTGTTTAATAGTGATTAACTATAAATGAATATGCCTACATTGAATAATTACGGAAGCAATCATTTTAGTATTTTCGGTATTAAATCGTTTAAACGGCTTAAACCGTTTAAACAGTTTTAAACGCTTTTGGTATTAAACCGTTTCCAATCTCCCCTCCCCCCTCACACGGAGTAAGGTCGTCTACTGTACACAGGATGATCCAAAAGACCTGAATATATTCTAAATACACTTAAAACAAGTTTACATTAGTAATGACAAAACAGAGGAATTAGATGTGTTTAAAAACAATGAGGAATTAGATGTACTTCAAGGTCATTACGTTGCAAACCTAAAAAAAAA